>JAABOM020129770.1:0-21253 GCA_011800125.2 Solanum clarkiae
AAAGAACAAGTGTTACTCCATGCCCCTCCCCGTTGCACTAGGGGCGCATATCAACACTATTTTTTGCGTTAATTAGTGAAAATTATTTTTTGACCCGATTGCTCTAAAATCGGGTCGAGACCATTTCCCTACTCCATTTTCCACACTGATCTCAAATCCGGTCTCGGATTTCCCATTGAAGCTTTAGAAAATGCATTATGCACACAATTATGTTCTAGGAGTATTTCGCTAGTTTTATGGGGTGTTACATCATCTTCCCCTTGGGTTCATTCATCCTCGAATGATGAGTAAAGCATAATAAATCACAAGTAGACTAAAAACTCATCTCACCTCTCACTTGAGAACTCTTGAACTCTCTACTATCCATCATCTTCTATATCTCTATCTTAGATTTAAGAATAAAATTAATACATCAACTCAAGAAAGGAACTTCAATAGCGTTAAGGATAGAGACATTACCTTCAATATCATCATTATTTGGCATGAATAGGTGCGGGTATTTGAGTTTCATGGCTTCCTCAACTTCTCATGTTGCTTCCTCAGTGAATTTGTTCCTCCATAGAGCTTTGACGGAGGCTATCTCTTTGTTCCTCAGCTTATGAACTTGTCGATCAAGGAAATGGACCATAATTTCTTCATAGGATAGGCTATCCTTCACTCCCGTACTCTCAATAGGAATTGCAAAAGTAGGATCTCCCAAACAGTTCTTCAACATCGAAATTTGGAACACCAGATAAACTCCATCTAGCTCGTAAGGAAGGTCTTGCTCATAAGCAACCTTCCCAATCCTCCTCATAATCTAATATAGTCTGATATAACGTGTAGTTAATTTCCCCTTCTTACCAAACCTTATGACACCCTTCATGGGTGACACCTTCAAGTAGACCTAATCATCCACCTCAAACTCCAAGTCCCTTCTCCTCACACCCGTATAAGACTTTTGGTGACTTTGTGCTATCCTTAACCTTTCTCCAATGACTTTCACCTTTTCCATGGATTGGTGGACAAGAAGAGGTCCAACAAATTTAGCTTCGCCTACCTCAAACCAGCCAATCGGCGATCTACATCTCTTCCCATATAAAGCTTCATAAGGAGCCATCTAAATACTGGCATGGTAACTATTGTTGTACACGAATTCAATCAATGGCAGATGATCATCCCAATTCCCCTTGAAGTCGATGACACAATCTCTTAATAGATCCTACAAAGTCTGAATGGTGCGCCCTACTTGTCCATCTGTCTGAGGAGGTTTTGCTCTAATTTACTTTCGTACCCAATCCCTTCTGAAAAGATCTCCAAAATTGAGAGGTAAATTGAGATCCTCTTTCCAAGATAATGACAAGGTAACCCCATACAACCTCATAATCTCATGAAAGTATAGTCGGGCATAATTCTCAGTCGTATTAGTTTTCTTGACTACCAAGAAATGGGTTGATTTAGTCATCCTATCCACAATCACCCATATCTAATCATGCCGCTTTTGGAATCTTGGTAAGCCGATAGTGAAATCCATGTTGATCATCTCCCACTTCCACTAAGGAATTTCAATGTTCTAGGCTAATCCACACGGTCTCTAAACCTTGACTTGTTGACAATTGGGGCACTTAGAGACAAATTTCGCAATGTCCTTCTTCATTCCACTCCACCAATAGACTTCTTTCAAGTCGTGGTACATCTTTATGGAACTAGGATGGATAGAATATCTGGAGCTATGAGCTTCGGCCATGATTCTTTCTCGTAAGCCATCCACATCGGACACACACAATCTACCCTGGTATCTTAACACCCCATCTCCCCTTTTGGAGAAAACCATCACCTTCTGCTTGAGGACTGCTTCTTTTAGTTGGAGCAAAACAGGGTCTTGATCTTGCTTTTCCTCCACTTTTGACACTAAGGATGAAGCAGACCCATTCTGAACTTTGACCCCTCCTTCATTGTTCTCCTCAAGTTGCACTCCCTGTCGAGCCAATCTATGCACTTCCTTAGCTAGTTCTCTCTTCCCTTCCTCCATGTGGGTAGTGCTACCCATAGACAACCTGCTAAGAGAATCAACAACAATGTTAGCCTGACTGGGTGGTAGAGAATGCTCATGTCATAGTCCTTGATCAACTCTAACCATCTCCTCTTCCACAGGTTGAGCTCCTTCTGACTAAATAAATATTGTAAACTCTTGTGGTCAGTGAACATGTCCACATGCACTCCATACTAGTAGTGATGCCAGATCTTAAGTGTGAACACCACCACTGCCAATTCAATATCATGGGTCAGATAATTTTCCTCATAGGTCTTAAGTTTTCTGGAGAGCACACTATTACCTTCTCTCTCTACATAAGCACCCAACCCAGTCCAACTCCGGATACATCATAGTAAAACACATAATCTCCCATCCCATTAGGCAAAGTCAGAATTGGTGCTGTAGTCAGTCTAGTCTTCAAATCTTGGAAACTCTTCTCACATTCCTTGGACCGCTGAAATTTGACCTTCTTCTGAGTTAGCTTGGTCAGTGGTGCAGACAAAGAAGAGAAGCCCTCAACGAATCTATGGTAGTAGCCTGCCAGACCCAAGAAACTTCTTATTTCTATCAGAAAGGTTGGTTTAGGCCAGTTCTTAACTGCTTCAATCTTCTGGGTATCCACCCGACCATCCGCCGAAACAAAGTGGCCTAGGAAGGCCACAAAATTGAGCCAAAACTTACACTTCGAGAACTTCACATACAATTCATGGTCTTTGAGAGTTTGCAAAACCACTCTAAGATGATTAACATGTTCCTCTTCATCCTTAGAATACACTAGGATATCATCAATGAATACAATCATGAACATATCAAGATACGATCTAAATACCCTGTCAATCAAATCCATGAAGGCAGCAGGTGCATTAGTCAACCCAAAGGACATGACCAAGAACTCAAAATGGCCATACCGTGTCCTAAAAGCTGTCTTTGGAATATCACCTTCCCTTACCTTTAACTGATGGTAACCCGATCTAAGGTCTATCTTGGAGAAGCAAGTAGCACCCTGAAGCTGGTCAAATAAATCATCTATCCTGGGGAAAGGATACTTATACTTTATTGTGACCTTGTTCAGTTTTCAGTAGTCTATGAACATTCTGAGATACCCATCTTTCTTATGCACAAATAGGATAGGATCACCCCAAGAAGAAATACTAGGCCTTATGAAACCTTTCTCTATCAATTCTATCAATTGTTCTTTAATTTCTTTCAATTCAGTAGGATACATTCTATAAGGTGGAATTGAAATGGGTTGGGTCTCGGGAAGAATATCAATCCCTAAGTTAATCTCCCTATCGGGAGGGATTCTAGTTAGGTTATCAAAAAATACTTTGGGGAACTCATTCACAACCGGGACTGATTCAAGAGTAGAAGATTTAACATCAACGAATTTAACTCGCACGAGGTGGTAAATAAAACCTTTGGAGATCAACTTTTTGGCTCTAAGATAAGAGATGAACTTGGCCTTAGGTGCAACAGAACTCCCCTTCCACCCTAGAACATGCTCATTAGGAAATTGAAACTTAACAATTTGGGTTCTACAGTCAATAGAGGCTTAACAGCTGTGAAGCCAATCTATGCCAAGTATCATATCAAAGTCAACCATCTCCAATTCTACCAAGTCTGCTAAGGTATCTCTATGATAAATGGATACTGCATAATCTCTATAAACTCTCCAGCTAAGATAAACTTATTGGTAGGAGTCGAAACAAGAAAAGGTTCAAGCAAACACTCTAGGAGAACCCCAAACTTACTAGCCACAAAAGGGGTCACAAAAGACAAAGTGGCACCCGGGTCAAGCAGCGCATAACAATCAAAAGTAAAGACTCGACGCATACCTGTAACAATATTTGGTGTAGTTTTCTGATCCTGTCGATTACTCATAGCATAAAGATGGTTCGTCCCACCTCCTATACCTATAGTAGTACCCCTCTATTGATTATCAGTTGGGGGCCGCTGCAGAGGACTGTGATCTGTTGCTCCCTTCACCTCGTCTCCTTGTCGGACACTCAAACTAGAAGTGACCAGCCTGTCCACATGAATAGCTCACATCCTTACCCACACAACACTAACCCAAATGAAGCTTACCACACTTTTCACAAGGTGGCTTCCCCCTCGCACCTTGGGTCACACTAGCCTGAGATTGTCACACCTCGAGAGGGTACCATAGGCATAACTGGCACTCGGAGACTATTGCTAGCCCCCAAGAGAACGACCTAGTCCCATCACACTCATTCAATGAATAAATCAGCAGAAGACACTTAAGAAATAATAAAATCTAGCAGTGGGCTACAAGACTTATCAACACTGTCTATCATAATAAACAAGATCAAAAAAACAATCCAGTTTGGAAAGGGAAAGAGGGTAAAAAGAAACCCCAACATCAGCCATCATCAATCTCTGTCTATGAAGACTCTATAACTACTGTCTAAGAAGGTACCATGACAGGCCACGGCTACCACAATCTAAATAAAGAACTCAAAAGCACTTAAAGCAAGTAAAGATGTCCTCCGAAGGTAGGGGAGGACTTACCAAGTCTGAAGTCAAAGAACTCTGAACCTCAATGATTCGCCTAATGAAGTCCTATATTTACTGAATCTGCATCATAAAATGATGCATCACCAAAGGGTCATTAGCACGTGGAATGTACTGTATGTAAAATCGGCTAAAGTAAACAATACAAGCAAGATAATATAGTAAGACATCCGCTTATGCATCACTCAATCTCAACTCAAAATAAGGAACAGGACTCCATCACATCACCATCAATGAGGACTTATACTATCACATCAACCTTAAAGTACTATTAATATGAAACCTATCTTGGAGTTTTTCTAGCCGACAACCACCACCTATGAGCCAGTGATGGTAACTTGCTAACGTAAAGGATGAGTCTATCAAGGGATCCCAAAGTTTTATCAAGTCCCTTGCGGGACAAAGGAAACATTCACTTTCACGGTCCAATCCTCTTCTACATTGGCCACGTAGTTAATGAGTGCGAGTGGGCTTCATCTTACCCATTTTGATGCTAATACTCCTCTAAAGTCTTGACATGCTCATAAGTCTATCAACATCAGGATGGTTATACAACCAACCTCCCTCAGACAAGGACCTCCACTCATCCGATCATATATCGACTCAAGGGATTAAGAACATCATTAAAGTTCCAAGTTCTATCTCTAAAAGACCTCTAGGGATATCCCTCTCAATTAGTTTTAGCAACATTATGCTCAACACTCACTCAATTCAAGACTCGAACCACAACAATCATGCACACATAAATAACCTAGGCTCTATACGTCAACCCCTAGCTTCATTCATGCACTCATTAGCAATTACACATATACAGTCTATGCAATAATTTAGATAATCAGTTAAGCAAGTAAGTCAAATTGTGATGATTATTAGTTTAAGAAAATATATGTAGATTAACAGTAGTTTTGGTAAATCATGCAAGAAATTGACAAATCAGACTCATCAACTTTATCTATCAACCTACTACGTTCAACGGGGCATATGAGAGAACAATCCCATGTTTTCGGTTGCCTTTACATATCTGAGATGAAGATTGTACTAATCTTCAACAAGAATTGGACTCAAACTTTCAATTCTTAGAGCTTTCCTGTCTCCCATCTCAAAGTCTTTTTGCGTAAAAGTTTAAGAAGAATAGGTTTTAGAAACCCTTAATCGATGTAAAAATGGCTTTAAAAATACGTTTTAAGACTTAGGATCGGGTGGTGAATGACCAAAAGACCCTTTGCTAATTAAAAGAAAATTTTTTTAAAACTCGTACACTGGTCCGCACCGCGCCAGGGGTATGACCCATACATTTTTGCAAATTTTTGAAATTTCAAGTTCCTGTTGAAAAATTAAAGAAAAGAATAAGTGTGTCAAGACTATTCCCCACTCAATTTTTTGCGCTGTTCACAAATCATGTCTTGGATTTCCCATTGGAGCTTTAGAAGATGAGTTATGCGCATGATTACGTTCTAGGGGCATTTTGATAATTTTATAGGGTATTATAGGAATCCAACATAACACCTACATTGGCACAGGAAAACTACTTGCCTAGTAGAGCCCCGTCAATTTATGGATTCACATCCTTAACTCTAACTTTATACTATTGTTAATCCACTAGATTTAGCCTACAAGGGCTCCTACATTGATACATAGTTAAGAGACAATAGTTGCTACTAGGATTCCCTTATCGAACCCACCTTAAGCCCCATTTGGTATTAAATCAAGTTCCACAGAATACTTTAAAACATAATCATAATTATATATTCATAAGCTTTAAAACGTAACACCATCATATAAGGAGTAAATAAATTAGCTTACGAATCCCTTTATGTGAGAATTGTCCTTTCACAAGAGGGTTCATCTTTGGTGAGAATTGTCCTTTCACATTTTCGATAACATCAATATTCTTATTGAAGACCCTTATCATTCATAATAAGCTTCATTAAAGAACTTTACTTAAATCTTGGTGGTCTAATGCATCCAAGCTTTTCAATCATGTAATTCGAGAGAGTTATGCATAAACATAGTACAACTTGTCAACTAAAATCATTCCCAAATAGCGAACCATAATCCTTCAAAAAACCCTAAATAGGAGAATATGAAATTCATCTTATAAATCATCAATCTCATAGCATATCATAACATTGCACTTCATATAGTCCATATAACTGACAATACATCATAGATCAACATTTAAAAAGAGTTCATACAACTAATAAAATTTCTATAACTTGAAAAACTAAATACACATGCCTTGATTAGGAGACTAAGAAGGGAACTTAAAGTTTGGATGAGAAGACTTGAAAACCCTAGCTTGCCGTCCTTATTTCTTGAGGAGGAGAATGGACTTAGGGAAAACTTGGGTGGAATTATGGTGGAGAGTGAATGAGAGTGTTGGGAAAGGAATGAGTCTAATATGAGAGGGAGTGAGCTTAAAATGATGTAGTACTGAGCTTAGGATGCTGGAAAATGTCAAAATCACCCTTCATTAAATATTGATGGACCCCATCTATAGACACAATCTACGGGTTGTAGATCAATCCATAGGTCGTAGATTAGGGTTTCATCCTGGTTACACTTTGACCCCCAGAAACATGTCTCTTAACCCAATATACAAACCCCTTTGTATGACTCATAAAATGATTGACAAGTTGTAAACCCCCTTATAATCCTGTCCCATACTTAGAAAATTTCCACCTTCTCAGGACCCAAATCACAAGTGTGGTATCCCGTATTTTTCGTCTTCCATAATATTATAGGGTGGTATATTATATAAGACATATATGATTTTGGATAGAAGCTAAGGATAATGAAGCCTCCAATAGGTGGTAATATCAAGGACTTAAAGTTTTAAGACAAAGGAATCTCCTAAATACACATTCGAGATTAAAGAAGTGGCCCGAGTGATACCTTTCCCTTTTCGAAATGTTTGAATTACATTTCACTTTTCGGATAGGACTAAAATTGTATACTTTGTTAATAATGGATTTTTAAAGGGTATGTTAATAGCTCAAAAGTCATATGCTAAATTATGGAATCAAGAGAGTTGCAAGATAAATGTGGGACAAAGTTACAGCAAGTTTCTTTAAGAAATTCTTCTTAAATTTGGGTCAAATGTATTAGGTCATATCTCCTAAAACAGAAGGAACTACAGGTCCTTGGACTATCAAATATAAAATTTATGAGTCTAGTTTGTAGCATACAAAACTGTGCGTCAAACCAACTTCAGGATAAAAAGTTATGATAGATTTACCGTGACTGTCCGAGCAGGAAACAGGGTCATGGGCCGGTTCAGGTCAAGCCCAATTTTATGTCGGCTAAATTAACCTTTTAAGGAAAAAAATGAACCATTGTTATCCTGAAATAGTTCATAAGCTGAAAAGAGAGCTCCCACAAGTTCTTTAAGTGATTTAGGTAAGTTTTTCACATTCTTACCGTTAAAATTTATCCCTATGCCTAGAAATGTGTGTATTATGCTTTGTAATTATTTTTCCTTCCTATTAGCAGTATTTAGGACTATAAAAAAAATAGTATTTTACTAGTTATTCTTGATTTGCAGCTGGTATGTTTAGATAATAATTTGGGGCTCTTTTACGGTCATTTTTACAAAGTTCTACGGACATTTCCTTGCGTAAATAAAATATAATGAGTCTGGTCATTAATGCTTAATTTTTGTCTGTTTAAGCTGCGTATATATAGTGATTATGAAGATTAGGACATAAGGAACAACTCTCGTGAAGAGACTTTGGGCTATTGGACGTCCATCAGAAAGGTATGTTCAAGCTAAGCTCTATCCTTAGTTTTAGCACGAAATCCGGGAAGTTTCCCAAAACGTCAAATGCGATATCTTACTATTCTGTTGCTAGAAAGACCTTTTGTGAAATGAATTGGGGTTGCAGTTGAGTTATTTTAATGATGGTATTAGGTTGACATTCCGTTCATTTGCTTAAACTGGGATTTTAATATCTATATATCATTTTGTCGGTTTCCTGACTACCTATCCATATGTTTGAGGTGTTTCTCCTTGGGGTGTAGTTCCATTAAAGTAAATGTAGATTACAAAGGTAATGTAGTAGTCATAATCAGTCCTTCTTCCAAACTAAAAAAAAATTGAAGCACTTAACAAGTAATGCGTTGATTTCTAATAATCTCTAGCATATTGCTCCTATTTAAATTGCTAAGTCACTTGATTATGTTTAAATACTTTCTTTTACTAATTGATATTGGACCAAGTATAAGCATTATGTAAAACACCTTCACAAATATTTCTAAAGTTAAGGCCTCATTCTCAATGTTGAGTTAAGCTGTCAAACTTATTCGAAAGACATGTAAAATCCCATGAGTCATGTTTATACGCTATGGCAATGATTATGATGTTATGAGGATAAGTGTACCCATGAGCCAAGATTGGGTAAATTTATGCTATGACCTACTATGTTCATTCGATATTACATGGCACGTTGTGCATGGATTTTGAGCTATAATAGGAGATATAGGGCCTATTTGCCCAAATGGTTATATATATCTACATGGTAAAGACGGCCATAGGTTTGCAAATATGATGCCGGTCAGCTACCGGAAAGAACCACCACTGCTAGCATTTGGTTGGATATGTCATGCATTTCCATCTATGTATATGTATTCATGACATGCGATACTCGAGCATACCATGCATATTTTATCACTAGAAGGTTGATTGTTGGCTATTAAGGTTACTTAAGTTTTGGTTACAGGTGGTATTTCTATTACCCTTTTTACTACTGTTAGCTATGGATTTACTTTTTTCCTTACATACTAGTACATGTTTATTTGTGCTAACATCCCATTGTCTGGGGACACTGCATTTTATATAGTGCGTGCAGGTTCAGGTAAAGACTCTGATCGACCCTTCCAGTAGGAGCTTAGTTTAGCTATGAGTTGTTAAGTTCCATATCTTCCTGGAGCTTTCACAGGATGTTTACTTTTTATTGTACAGTTAGATATAGTCGAGGCCTTGTCCCCGCAGTATTAGTGGTTTTCTTAGAGGATATCATGGACATGTTATTTTGGTTTGGTTCTTTTGTTCCTTTTAATCAACAGTCAAAGGATTGGCATGTATATATAGTGTGTGCCTGTACCTCTGTTGTTGCAGCCTTGTCGGCTAGCTCGTACTTTATCATTTTGGTTTACCTATTTTGCAGCACATGATTTGCTGTCGACCAGGCGATGACCTAAATGGTCTAGGCTTAGTTTTTCAAACGTTATGTTGCCCAATTTTAATTAACCAGGTCAAAAATCAACCATGACTTGTAAACACCTTCATTAAGCAAGGCATTTGCCAACATGAGAAACTTGTTTTTGAGCCTCCATTCCACGGCCCCTATCTATGACTTGTAATTCTTTCTATAGGTCAGGGATACCCTTCGTACTTCAACTTCCTAGACTTAAAAATATCACTAAGTGACTGGCCTATCTATGAGGCTATTCTATTGTCCGTAAAACTAACCAAAAGCCATAGATGGGCTCATTTATCCCTACTCCAGAACCAATTCTACATTTGTTTCTGGATTCTGACCTTTTAACATATAGAGCCTAACAATATCTCTCTCTTGGGAATATTCATCCTCAAATGTGGTACACGTAAGCTTGAAAGGATTAAAGAAAATGCAAACAACCTTACATGAATATGAAATGCAACTGAAATATCTTTTTCATAAGAATTTAAAACTCATACTTTAAATATCATTCAACTGCAGTCTCATATAAATATGCATAAATGATATGAAAATCAAAACACGAGGAATTTGAGGTCTTTGGGAAAGAATAACATAATACCTTAGGCTTGAATAGAGTGAAAAAGACAAGGGTATCATTTTATTATATCTTTTTGTGCTTCCCACATTGCACTTTTGACTTGTTGATATCTTCAAAGGACCTTGATGGATACAACTTCTTTGTTCCTCAACTTCTTAGTTAGAACCTCTTCGTAGGTCAAATTTTCTTCCACACTCACATCTTCAAAGGCTGTATGGAATTTTGATCACCCACAAACTCTCTTAACATCAACACATGGAACTCTAGATGAACCATACTCATCTTTAATGGAAACTCCAATTCATAAGCCACCTTAACAACCCGTTTGAGAATCTTATAAGGCCCTATGTACCAAGGGGTCAATTTACCTTTCTTTCAAAATTGAACTACACCTTTCATGAGTGAAACCTTCAAGTAGACCCAATAATTGACATTAAACTCAAGGTCCCTCCTTCTAACATCGATGTATGAATTTTTGTGACTTTGAGTAGTCTTCAACATTTCTCTTAATAATCTCACCTATTCCATAACATCCATAACTAGTTTCAAGTGTTTGAATTGTCCTCTTAGCCTATACATCAATTTGAGGGTGAAAAGCAGTACTCAACTTTATCTAGGTACCAAGACTCCTTCAAAATGTCTTCCAAAAATGAAAAGTGAATTGGGTACCACGATTTGATATAATGGACAACGAGACACGATGTAACCTTATCAACTCCAGGATATACAACTTGGCATACTCTTGGGAACTATATGAAGACTTGACCGGTAGAAAAGGGAGTTGACTTTCTCATTCTATCAATAATCACCCAATCGAGTCATATTGCTTCTGAATATGGGGTAATCCTACTACAAAGTCCATGTTCATGTCTTCCTACCTCTAAGTGAGGATTGCAATATCTTTGGCTAGGTTATCTAGTAGTTGATGCTTGACTTTCACTTTTTGGAAATTTAGACATTTTGTATGTACAAATTGGTGGATCCCGGATGAATGGAATATTAAGAGTAATGAGCCTCACCCAAAATCAACTCCCTTATGCCATCGACATTGGGGACATATAGTCGCCCTTAGTAACGGAGAACACCATCTCCCCCTTGTGAAAAGACCTTTATCTTCTGTTCTCCTATCAATCTCTTTAACTCTACCAATGTTGGATACAAATCTTGCTTGGCCTTTACATCCTCTATCAAGGGTGATTCAAAGCCACTTTGCATAAGAACACTCTGTATTTAGTATACAACGTTAAGCAATTCTGCTTTCCCCTACCGATGATGTGCCGAGAAGTGCATTGTTGGAAATAGGTTGGAACAGATTTCCCAATCATTGGAATCAATCTTCACTGATAGAAAGATCTCCTTACAGTAACCTCCACTGCGATAGAAAGTGATTATGAGTTTACGAAGGCTTCGAGTAGAACCATCTTGGACTTTGCTCTAATCGAAGCTATTTCATCATTTGCCCCAGTGATGGCCTTTTTGAACTTCACTAGAACCGCTTAACCTTACCCTAAAATAGGCCAAACAGTACACATCTTTTACTATCTCTTTTTTCCCCTCTTCAATGTGAGACATACTACCGTTAGACACTTTACTAAGTGTATCAACTGCCACATTAGCCTTACCTGAATGATACATCAAACTTATGCCATAGTCTTTGAGAAGCTCTAACCACCTTCTTTGCCTTAGATTGAGGTCCTTTTAGCTAAACAGATATTGGAAACTCTTGTTGTTAGTGAACACATTTAGATGCAACCCATAGAGATAATAACGACAAAATGTTAAAGCAAAGACCAC
Source organism: Solanum clarkiae (assembly GCA_011800125.2). Lineage (NCBI taxonomy): Eukaryota > Viridiplantae > Streptophyta > Magnoliopsida > Solanales > Solanaceae > Solanum > Solanum clarkiae. Next base: position 12,119 of record JAABOM020129770.1, read on the forward strand.
TATTGCAAGCTCAAGATCATAGGTTGGGAAGTTCTTCTCATGCAACTTTAATTCCTTGAAGCATAGGTTATGACCATCCCTTGTTGCATCAATACACACCCCAATCCAACCTATGAGATATTGAAATATACAACAAACCATTCGATACTGTCACGATCCAAGACTAGGGTCTAGATGCGATACGATGAATTTGAAGCCGAAGGGACATAAACAAGCCTCTTAGCATATCAATCACACATCCTTGGTCGCAGAAGCAAAGTAAACAACAAAAAGATATAATATAGAAGGGGAAGCGGGAATAAGGGAAGTCTTTGCTATCATAAAAGCATAAGAAGTCAAACATATAGCATAAATACATCATAATATTCCAACAACACCTCTAAAGTTAGAATGGAGTGGGGGCCAAGACACTTTCCGGGCTTACCCTCATAATGTCAAATGTTCAATATAAAGAAGTCTTAGAGATAGCAAGAGAAAGCAGATAGTGTCCCCGAACTTGAGGACTCACCAAACTTATCTTGGAACAATCTCACTAGCTACGTGGAGAATGATCAAGAGGAGCTTCGATCCATACATGGTGATATCATGTAGGCATAAACTATGGTTCAGTTGATGTGCTGTTAAAATACAAAACATTTGATGCCTAAAACAAGGGATTTTGTGAGTTGTTAATGCGGCTTTTTATGGTTTTTATGTATTTTTGTGTTGTTCTTGTAGAATAGTTAGGTTGGCATGATTTTGGAGGAAAATTATAGATTTTGCTGAAGCATAGGATATATGAGTTCACCTACGAGTTGTAGGCCAAGCTACAAGTCATAGGATGTTCTTGTAGCAAGAAACAAAGACCAAAAATCAGAAATCTGCTAAGTGGATGTCAACCCTACGAGGCTATCCTATAAGTTTTAAGTCTTAATACGACTCGTATAGGTGTACTCATTATAGAAAACAGAGAGCCCAAACTTTGGATCAACAACTAAAGGCCTAGACTATGAGAGGAGCATACGAGTCATTGTCCAAGCCACGACTCATACCAGTGGGTCATACCAGTTGAGTCCAAGATGCCAAGAACCTGACATGAGACTATGCTTATGACTCGTAGGTCACCCTGCGAGTCGTACCTGTGAGGTGCACCAGCTGCCAATTATCTTTTCTATGTAATTTTTAGAGTTATTTTGCAAACACTATAAATACTTTAAAGTTAGGTTTTGGAGAGGGAAAGAATTCGAAAATCCAGAATAGAAAATCATCTTTGAATATACTCTTAAGAATATTTTAGGGTTTTAGCTTACTTTATCATTATCTCTTGGAAAACCCACTTTTGGGGATTGCAAATCTTGTCTTGTACTCATTGTTAATATATAAAGCTTTTGGTTTGCAATTGGTGTTGTCTTCAATCTTCATTGCTTTGGGTAAAATTCTCAATCATGTCTTATATTTGTTGCAATTGGTGTTGTCTTTAATCTTCATTGCTTTGGGTAAAATTCTCAATCATGTCTTATATTTGTATTTTTGTTGGTTTTGCCTTAGCTATGAGTAACTAAGTACCCACAACCCCAGTAGTTGACTTGAGATGAGCTTGGTTTATTGCATTTCTATGATTGGGGTTTTGCATGTATTGTCTGTTTGCCTTCATAATTATTGTTTGGTGGTGGCCAACACCAAACCCTGCCTATTATCACGATCCCAACCGAGGTAATGATGAATAGGAAAAGGGAAGTAGATAAAAGGATTCTTGTGATGTGTTCTCATCTAATCAACCAAACCTGATCGAGGAGAGGTTGACTGGGACAATAGGTAACGATTAGTTGACATGCCATGGTGGCCGACCATATGCTATGGTGAAATTTGACCTTCACCTTCACAAGAGGGCTAGAAGAAGCTAAGTTACCATTCCGCATGTGAATCTTCGATTATGGTTATGTTACCCAAGGTCATTGAGTTAATGAACCATTGGGAACACAATTCCCAAGTTATCCCTAAAATTGAGTATTTTCTCGCATCGTAGTGTAGTGTTTATTTTTGTTTTTGTTCTTGAATCACAAACCCCTCCCCTCCCCCCATTTAGAGACTCTAGCTATAGATACTTGAAATGATTAATAGTAAATTCTTGTAGGTAAACCTTGTGTTCCTTGTAGATTTGACCCTAACCTCAGTTAGGTTAATTACTGATAGTGACTGCTTTCTTATTTGAGCGTGAACAACAATAAAAAATTATGGCGCCGTTGCCGGGAATACGACTTGGTTTTGACTTGATTTCACTGTTAGTTAGTTCGAGTATTAATTTCTAGACTCTCTTGTATTTTGCTTTTGTTTTTGTTTTTGCTGTTTGATTTTAATTGTAGCGTGGACTAGGTTGTATGCCCAACACAAGGAGCCAAGGCAATCCATTAGCTCTAATCAATTTGGAGATCTATAGACTCTTTAGAAGAGTGGCTCAAGTGATTGAGGATATCGCGATCGAGGAGTAAATGAATATGAATGATGATATAGGGAGAAAGGAGAATCCACCTGCAAGGGATAGGAGGCCACAACTTAGGGAATTCAACGAAAATGCTTATGGATGGAACCAATATTGTTTGAACCCTATGGTTATGGACGTTACTGGTGCAATAGTATTGCCTCCATTACTGGTGGACGCTATGTTCTCGGTGTCGAGTGGATTACTTCAAATGCTCCAAAACCATGGATTATTTATAGGGCGACCTTCAGAGGATCCCCACCATTATCTCCATAATGTGGTGTTTGTCTGCAAGAGTGTATGGAGACACAAAATCTTTCTCTTGATGTTGTTGGTTTGTGGGTGTTTCCATTGTCACTGACTGGGAATGCAACTGTGTATTTGTCTGAGCTTCCTCCGGGTACAATATCAAGTTGGGCTAAGCATCAGAGAGTGTTTCTTGAAAGATATTTTCCAAGGATCAAATAAACAACTTTGAGCAATTACCGGGTGACTCTATTAGCATAACATGAGAGAGATTTACCAAATGCTTAAGGATGGTCCCTGACCACAATATTGTTGATGATTCCTTGGTTGAGAATTTCGTCGGGCACTTGATGAGAATAGTCAAGCTTGCGCCGATACAATCTTGGGAGGCATGTTTCTTGACCAAACTTTTGCATTGATAGCAGCGAGGATGGAGCAAGTGGTTAAAACTAATCGAGCATGGGGTCAACGAGAGCGAGGTGCAATAAAAACTTCTTCTGCGGTCAACACCAACAATAAACAAGCAAAGGTCAATGAAGAGATCATGGAGCAGCTTGCTCAACTTTGCACAAGTATAGATATGGTCTTGAACCAAAACCAAGCAAGTGTCAAAGCAGTTACTCACCAACCTCCTAAGGCTCCCACATATGAAGATCCATTCTTCGATGAAGATGCTTGCTTTGTGAGTAATCAACCGGTGGGTTTCCAGAATAACCCCCAAGGGTCCAACTCGGACTATTGAAGGCAAGGTTCCGGGAATCAAGGCCGAAACTACAACCGTGATGGTGCTTATAGAGATAATCGAGGTGGTTACTATGAAAGAAAGTGGATGCTGGATGCCGAATGAGGTAGAAGAGATGGTTATAGGAATGGCCCCTATATGCCGCCCCACAATTGTGATGCTGTACCAAGCACTTCTAGGCTTGAAGAGATGTTTGACCAGTTGTTGAAGAGAGCCGACCACCAAGATGAGACCTTGAAGGGAATCAAGGTAGATATTTCAAGTATTAACCAAAAAATAGAGTCTCACTCGGTGGCAATTAAGAAACTAGAACGACAATTTGGGCAAGTTTCTTCGCAATTGAATCAATGCCAAAAGGGCACCTTACCAAGCAATCTGGTTCAAAATCCTAAAAATGAAGGGTATTGCATAGCAGTCATGACTGGGAGTGACAAAAGCACCATAGATCCCCCTATGCCAGTAATTGTAGATGAAGTTAATGAGAAGGGTCTTGGTGGCGAAGTTGTGCTTGAGGGAGAAGGTCTGGAGATTGTTGGGATGCAAATAGAAGAGGTAAAGGAGCACGAAAAATTAAAGTCAATTTCAAAGCCTCCTCCTCTTTTCCCTCAAAGGCTTAAGAAAAAGGAAGAGGTTGGTAAATTCAAACACTTCATCTTGATGTTGAAGCAACTCTCCATCAAGATTCTTCTTCTAGAAGCTTTGGAGAAGATGCCCGAGTACGCCAAGTACATGAAGGATTTGGTGACAAAGAAACGCACTTTGAGCCAAGAGTTCTCACAGGAGCTCCAACAATGTAGTGTGATCATGACCAAATGCCTTGTTCAAAAATAAGAGGGCCCCGGTGCATTCACCATCCCTCGTACCATTGGTGATGTTGAGTTCGCAAGAGTATTGTGTAACTTAGGAGCGAGCATCAATCTAATGCCTCTTGCCGTATTCACAAAGCTTGACCTTGGCACTCCTACCCTGACAAAAATGTGATTGCTAATGGTGGATCGAACTATCAAAAATTTAGAGGGAATGCTTCTTGATATACTTGTTAAAGTCGATAAATTCATCTTTCCTGCGAATTTCGTGATTCTTGATTGTGAGATTGATTTCGAGGTGCCCATTATTTTGGGAAGACCATTTCTGGCCACTAGGAGAGCTCTCATAGATATGGATTTGGGTCAACTTCAGTTTAGGATCAATGATGCAGAGGTAGTGTTCAACTTCCACTAGTCAATGAAACACTCAGATGAATTGAAGAGTGAGGTGTGGACCCTTGATGATTGTTGATAAAGGATGATGACAAAGTCGATCCATGACATTAAACCAGGCGCTCCTTGGGAGGCAACCCATGTACTTTTGATAATTGTTGGTTTGTTTTAAGTATGCTTGGTTATTGAAATTCTTAGGTAGAAGGTGTTTTTTTGTTTTAAGTTGAAATACATTGGTGCATTTGTAATATTTTGAAGATTATGATGTTTCGAGACTTGGTCTGTAGGTGGAAATTAAAGAACTGAAGATGTGAGAAAATGACACTTGGAGAAGCCCCAACAAGCAGGCCTACGATTCGTAGTCACCACTACAACTCGTAGTCATGCCTCGTAGAGGGAAACAATGAGTACTAAAAGTTGACACACATACTGTGAAACAACCTTGCGATTCGTAAGGTATCCTACGAGTTGTAAGTGTGGTTCATAGTGCGTAATTATGTATTCTAAATTTTCACAAGTGTTGGGACTGCTACAAGACTAGGATCTACGAGTCGTAATCACTCTACGACTCGTAGTTGGGGTCTCGTAGCCTCGATCTGCAGCTTTTTAAAGGGTGAGCCCGTTTGTTATAAAAAGGGGTCGAAATAAAATTTGACCCCATTTTCATTTCTACACCCTAATTCCGTCGAAAATCCCCAAACCTTTCTCCTTGTTCACTATTCTGATCAAATTTTGGCTATTCACATCATTTTTCAGTAAGTACTCCAGTGAGGACACTATCTTTCTAGGGTTTTCTGCATCTTTTGCTCTCTACTTTGCATCAGTTTGATTTCTCTCTCGTTGGGTAAGTTTCGTGATTAATTTTAGTGCATTATTTTGGTGAATTTTACTCTTGAGATGACTATGTGCTTGGTTTAATCATGATGAGTCATACCCACATGATGATGTTGTGTGAGATGAAATGTAGGGTTTGAGTGGTTTAAAATTTGTTATGCTTTGATTTTAGTTAGAAAATCTTGTATGAGCGGTCATTGCTGTGAAAGTAATGGTCCCCTAAATGTAGTGCTTAATTGTGATCTGAACATTGGGCACGTTATTTTTGGAGTGGAATGTTTCGAAATAGGGGTATGTTTTTAATATGTCGGTTCTTGTTAGCCTTATTTGTAATTGTGTGAATTGCACCTGCACCTCAATGGAATCCATGTTTTGAGATGAAATTATCCTTGGTTGTGCTTGATGTAATTTGGAATCAACTTTGATTTTTAGGTATAATGGTTATCTTGACTATTTGATTTTGTAGTGGCTCCATTAATGTGTCGAATCTATTGTGTTGCTCTTATAATTACCAAATCTTGAATTGTATTTTTTTAGCTTGTTCTTTTGTGGGAAAGTGGTAGGCACTCCTGGTGCCTTCTGTTTTCAGCTACAAGGCATACCTATGACTCGTAGGTTACCCTATGAGTCGTAGTTGTCCCTCATAGCAAGCACCAGTCACCTGTGGTTCCTTCATGTTTCTTATACAAGACCCACATACAACTCGTACTACGACTCGTAGTAAGGGTCTCGTAAGCCTGACTGAGTTTTAAAAATTGTCTCTAGAAAGAGGTATGAGGCCAGAGTACGACTGGTAGGTCCCCCTACGAATTGTAACTGCACCTCGTATCTGCAGACTTGCAACTGCATTAGTGATCTTTCTTCTGTTTTGTTTTACTTCAATGTTTAAGTGTTTGCGCTTATTGTTCTTTGTTAGGTTATCATTGTTTGGTCAATCATCTTGAAGCTCACATGTGTTGTGTGGTTGGTTTGCAGATAAAATGCGTCCAAAGGATAAATGAGCAATCTAAATATTTCAGTGGAGGTTGATTGATGAATCCTCTAAGACTAAGCAATCGAAAGGCTCCATGGAAGAGTCAGGATAGACCCTGAGGCTAATGTACCTCAAAATCGGCGCCGCACTACTTTGGCCCCGGTAGAAGTTAAGAGTCCCTCCCAGTTTGAGAAGGGTAGCAGTGATGGTTCTAAGAGAAGCTCACCATAGATGACCTCCATACACACCGAGATAGATTCTGAGGAGCGGTCATATGCTCTGCAGGAGGAAGTCCAATCACAGCCCCTAGCCGACCACAAATGGTGTGTCCCTAAGATGAAGGGGATATATGACCAGCGGTTAGAGACCAAGGGACAGGGGAAACCGGTGCGACAATTTCATGAGGAGTCTAGACTGAATGACTCATGGTCAGATAAGGTGCTGGGATTAGATGAGGAGATAGATAGACACGGACTACCATGGACTAGATAACAACTAGACAAGTATGCCACATACGTGGTCAGTGAGTTTTATGCAGCCTATCTTGCTATACTTCGCCGAGGGTTATTGACTAACAAGAAGCTAATTGAGCAGCCGAGGTTACGGGTAGTGCCAGTCCGGGGTCGGATGTTTTCTATTTTGGAGGAGGCTATTCGATGGATCTAGTCTGGGCCCACTTATAGAGTGCCTCAGTCTACCGCAGAGTATGATGGACGCATAGACAAGATGAGGAGAGCGGTGATTGGGGAGGACATTAGGGCCAGGATAGAGCTTCTACAGTGATTGCCAGTCAGATTTGTGAGGAGGGTGTCAAGCCAACGTGGGTTGCAAACCATGCAGATCCTATAGTGAAGGCCCACCTCTCTTTCTGGGCTAAGGTTTGGTAGTCCATTATTCCTTGGCGTATCCGGCCTACTTTCATGGATAATGTGATCACGTTGAAGTGAGCTGTGTTATTAGCTAGCATTCTAGCTGGCTATGAGATAGATTGGGCCCGGATTATCTCTGAGTAGATCCACGAGTTCGCCATCTACACAAACACATCACTTCCATTCCCTGTTTTGATCCATTGATTATGTAGTGCAGCAGGTGTTCCTATATCGAGGCCACACACTCTATGGATCCCAGCCTGATAAAGGCTGATGAGAAATTGGTAGTGCTACCTCGTGCAGCTCCTTTGGCTATCCCAGATCTATTCCTAGTAGAGCCTCTGACTCAGGGTTCAACTCCAGCTACCGCCGGTACTACTCCATCCTCTACAGAGCCTACGCCAATTGTTGAGATTGAGTCCACGCCATCCTCCAATACTCCAGCACCAGCAACATCTACATTACAGGTTGATTCTATTATCTCTGCTATTGCTTTTCAAGCACTATTACAGAGGGTGGCTATGATGGAGTCCAGGCTATAGGCTTTGGCAGCATAAGTCAGACCTTGGGTCATCTTGATCGTACTAGACTCCGAGGAGAGGGTAAAGGAATTCGCCCGTGCAAAGGTTGATAAGAGAGTTAGAGGGGTGGATGCCTGTGTAGATGCTTTTGAGGCGAGAGTCCAGTGGAGACTTGAGGGTGCTAGGCCTGCTGAACGAGCGCGGTGACTGAGGATTTGGCCAAGTTCAAGGCCGACCTATTACAGATGTTAGCAACCCCTGTTGCAGTCCCAAAGGTGGCACCAGTGGGCGATGAGGTGTTTAACTAGCTAGCTGACCACCTACATGCTCATAGGAAGAGAACCCTTGAGATAGATGACCCAGAGTTGAGCCAAAAAATGCCTAGACCTGATGACCCAGCAGCCCTAGTAGAGGAACCAATACCCGAGGAGGTGGTACAGGAGTCAATACTGTTAGCGGCTATACAGAGAGATAGGGAGAAACAGAGGTCACACGGAGAGGGTAGTTCACATACAGCTGCGACCCAAATAGCTGAGAAGGAGGTCGTGACTCAGGACCTTGCTGACCAGAAAGATACCGGTGCTTGAGCACCATGATATTTGACCTTTTTGACCCTAGTTCTTATCCTTTATTTATGGATGCTTTGTTCTGTTGTTAGACAATCTTGTTATTATGTTGGTTTTTGGCGTTGTTTATAATTATTTTTATGTTGTATGTTATTTTTACCTATATTCTAGATGTTAGTTTTTGGTTATATATATATATATATATATATATATATATATATATATATATATATATTCATGTCTTCTTGGATAAAGAGGAGCGGAGAAAATCTGAGAGAATATCTTATCTTTTTCTTGTTTATCTCTTTGGTTGGGTTTATATTATTAAATCTTTGTTAGTGTCACACCCCACCCTGGAGTCGTGACCAGTGCCCGATAGGGGTACATAAACACATATTAACCAAGTTCCTTTATAACCTAGTCTGGAATTCTACCGAAATTTCGGCAGAGTTTTCTCTGTTTTACTGACTAACCGCACCTACAAAAATAAGATCCAATAGCTTCCCAGACAGTAATACATATGTACATAAATATAAATGCGGGCCGACAAAGTCACCGCTGCGGTCCTGCCACCTAATAAACATGTCACGCATATAAGTACATAATGCGGTCCCGCCGTCTGATCCAGTATACAAAATCATACAATACGTCGCGCATTCAAACATCACACCCGTAACCCACAAGTATCCACAGACCTCTAGACAAAAGTACTGAACGATACACATAT
>JAABOM020129780.1:0-21252 GCA_011800125.2 Solanum clarkiae
CTTTGGAAGACTAATTGGTATTTTTATCACATTAGCCAAAACTTATTTGTTTTTGTTCATTCCTATTGCAACAAGATAGACATTACCAAGGCTGAGAATGGACCAACTATTAAATCTTGGGTGAAAATTTCTTTTATCGATTTCTCTAGGTAATCTATTATTGACAACCTCATTCCAACTTCTTTCACTGTAAAAGACAACAATATCCTAGATTCACGACTTGCCTCAAACAAGAGAAAGAAACAAACATAAAATCCTTTTTATAAATATACAACATATGCTCCCTATGATAATGGAATTCCTAAATTATGGTCAACAAACAATACATGCTGCCAGATAGATCGACCAAGGTTTCATAATTACCCTTTCCCATGCAAATCGTTTACCTGTAACTATTCAATACCCCTACACAAAATTGATCACATTGGAATGTTTCTAAGGATGAATACACTTTGAATTTGATAAATGCATTGCTTGTGAAGTATGTGTGCATGCATGTCCTATAGATTTACTTGTTATTGATTGGAAGTTGGAAACTGATATTCGAAAGAAACGATTGCTAAATTACATTATTGATTTTTGAATCTGTATATTTTATGGTTAATTGGTGCTCATTTGACCAAGCCATATCATGTCCCTTATGCATAGGACTAATGCACGTAAGATGTGGGGTGTTACATCCTCCCTCCCTTAGGAATATTCGTCCTTGAATGTTAGCATAAGTGGATAACTTAAACAAGTTCAAGCCTTTATCTAAACAAACCTTTGATAAGATAATAAGAGTTCAAACACACATACCTATTAATGCCCTAATTCTGCATCTTAGACTTTCTCTTTAGCTTCAAATAGATTAGCATACTTAAATTTCATCGCCTCTTCAACTTCCCATGTTATTTCTTCTACTTGCTAGTTCCTTCAAAGTACCTTTACTAAAGATATTTCTTTATTCCTTAGCTTCTTAACTTGGAGATCTAGAATACCAATAGGTACCTCTTTATAGGTGAGATCTATTATAACCTGCACATCTTCAATAGGAGTGATTGGAGATAGGTCACCTATGTTATTTTGAAGCATTGAGACATGAAAAACTAGATGAACTATTGAAAGATCTTGGGGTAGCGCTAATTCATATGCAATATGTTTGAACCATTTAATAATTTTATATGGCTCTATGTAACATGGGATCAATTTTTTCTTCTTATCAAATCTCATAACCTCCTGCATTGGCGACATCTTCAAGAATATCCAATCTTATACTATGAATTCTAGCCCTCTCCTCCTAGCATCCACATATAATTTATGGCAACTTTGGGTTGTTTCTAGCCATTGTTGTATTAACCTAACTTTGTCCAGGTCTTGTTGGACTAGATTTGGCCCAAGAAAGGTAGTTTACCCACTTCAAACCACCCAATTAGCGACCTACATTTACTTACATACAAAGTTTCATAAGGTGTCATTTTGATGCTTGGATGGTAGCTATTATTATAGGAAAACTCAATAAGTGGTAAGTGATCCATCCAAGAACCCTTGAAGTCTAATGCATAAGCTCATAACATATCTTCAAGTGTTTGAATGGTGCATTCTTCTTGACAGTCTATTTGGGGATATAAAGTTTCACTTAAATTCACTTGTGTTGCTAAACTCCTTTGGAAGGACTTTTAAAACTTTGTGGTGAACTAATCTCCCCGATCGGATATAATAGAGACCAGAAGCTCATGTAACCTAGCTATCTCCTTGATGTATAACTTTTCATACTCTAACTATCTCCTTGATGTATAACTTTGCATACTCTTCAGCGGTATAATCACTCTTAACCCGCAACAAGTGTGTTAACTTTGTGAGTCTATCAACTATTACCCATATGGAGTCAAACTTATAAAATAAGCGAGGCAACCCACTAACAAATTCCATATTGATCATATCCCACTTCCATGTTGGAATCTCTATACACTGCATATAACCTTCCAGCTTTTGGTGCTATACTTTGACTCGTTGGCAATTTAGACATTGAGCCACAAATCCTACAAGGTCTTTTTTCATGCCTCCCCACAAAAACATTCTCTTTAGGTCATGATACATCTTAATTGGTCTTAGATAGATGAAATATCTTGAATGATGGGATACTTTCATTATCCTCCTTCTTAGTCCATTAACATCAGACACATAATCTATTTGGGCAATAAAGTACTCCATCGTGTGTAAGCTCGAAGCGCTTCATCATACCTCCATTTACCTTCTCCCTAAGTCATCGTAATATAGGATCATTTTAATTGCTTCTCTTTCACCTCACTTATTAATGAACACTCTACAATATTATGCACTAAAACCTCTTCCTTTGGAGTTTTAAGAAGGCGAACTCCCAAATTGGATAGTTAACATAGAGACTTAGCCATCCCTTGCTTTTCCATGGTCTGATCACTAGTATTCATAATTGTCTTACTTCTCAGAGCATTGTCTACCACGTTTGCTCTCCCTGGATGGTATAGTATATCAATGTTGTAATCCTTTATTAGCTCTATCCATCTCTACTACCTCAAATTTAAGTCTTTCTGCTTAAAGATGTATTGGAATCTCTTATTGTCAGTATATATGTCAAGCTGAACCCTGTGCAAATAGTGGTTCCATATTTTCAAAGAAAATACAACCACTGCTAGCTCAAGATCATATGTTGGATAGTTTTCTCATGTTGTCGTAGTTGTCTCGAGACATAAGCAATTACCCAACCATGTTGCATTAATACACACTCTAAGCCAACTCCGGAAGCATCATAATACACTGCATACCGTTATGTGCCTTCTAGAAGTACTAGTACATTTGCAAAATTTAACCTATTTTTCAACTCTTGGAAGCTCCTTTCACATGCATCATTCCACCAGAACTTGGATGTCTTGTGTGTCAACTTAGTTAGAGATGTAGAAATAGAAAAAAAATCCTTCAACAAACCTTCTATAATAATAACATGATAACCGTAGGAAGCTTCAAACTTCTGTGGGTGTTGTTGGCCTTGGCTAATATTTCACAGCCTCTATCTTTTGTGATCAACCCTTATGCCTTCATCAGATACAATATAACCCAAGAATGCCACTGATTTTAACCAAAATTCACATTTGGAAAACCTAGCATACAACTACTGATCACAAAGAACTTGTAATACCTGTTGTAGGTGATTTTCTTGGTTTTTTTATGATCTTGAATATGCCAAAATATCATCTATAAATACTCACGAACACATCTAGGAACGACTTGAACACCCTATTCATCAAATTCATAAATGTTGCTAGTGTATTTGTCAACCAAAAAGAAATGACGAGAAATTCAAAATGGCCATTGTGTGTCCTGAAAGCTGTCTTGGGTATATCTTTCTCCTTCACGCTCACTTGGTGATACCTGATCTCAAATAAATTTTTGAAAAGAATTTGGCACCTTGTAACTAATCAAATAAACCAAATCCTGGGGAGGGGATATTTGTTCTGGATTTTCACCCTATTTAACTATCGATAGTCAATATACATTCTCAAGGTACCATCCTTTTTACGTACAAATAACACTGGTGCAGCCCAAGGGGACACATTAGACCTTATAAAATCCTTTTCTAGCAAGTCCTTTAAATGTTGTTAATTCCTGAAATTCTATTAGGGCCATTCTATATGGAGGAATAGAGATAGGCTAAGTGCCTGAAAGTAAATCAATACCAAAATCTACTTCTCATTCTAGAGGTAAAACAGGAAGTTCTTCAGGAAACACATCAACAAATTCATTCACTATTAGAATGATTGAAGAGTTGGTGGTTCTGCCTTCATATCTCTCACTCTAACTAAATAACATATATATTCCTTTAACATCATCTTCCTTTCATTAAAATAGGAAATTAACTTACCCTTTGGTGCTCCAACATTGCCTTCCAACTTGAGGACTGCCTCATTTGGAAAGTGGAAGTGCACTCTCTTAGTTTGGAAACCCACGGTGGCATAGCAAGAATCTAACAAATACATACCCATTATAACATCAAATTTTATTATTTCTAGCTCAATAAGGCCAGTCAATGCGTCACGATCACAAACAATTACTATGTAATTGTAATATACCCTTCTGGCTATAATGGACTCCCCAGTTGGTGTAGATAGTTCAAATGGTTTGTTTAGTAATTTAGGTGTTCTTTTTAGCTACCCAACAACTAGTAGAGTGATATGTGATAGTGTAGAACCAGAGTCAATCAATGCATATACATTATGTAAAAAGATGGACAATGTACCTGTAACTATGTCGGATGAAGCTTCTAAGTTCTGCCTACTCCCTAGAGCATATATACAATTTTAGACTCCATAAGAGCTAGCTTCCCCTCTAACACCTCTACCATGACCTACAGGAACTTGCTGACCTCTACCTAATAGAAGCACTGATGATGATGATGCAACAACTAATCTAGTAGGTCATGTTATATCACCCATGCGTCTTCTCGGGAAATCTCTGATCATATGCCCTGGTACACCACACCAATAACAAGCATTTGTCCCAATGGAATATTTACCTAAATGACTCCTCCCATATTGTTTGCAAGGCTACCTAGGAGGCATTTGTTGGCTTGCTGAATATCCCACTGTTCATGCACCTTGTCCCTCACTTCTTTTCCCAAACTAATTATTTCTAGACCCTTGAAGTTGTGGTAGAGCACTAGTTATAGAGTAGGAGAATGATGGCCTAGGCGGTCTATTAGAAAATCGAGGCCTAAACTTACCTTGGGATAGCGTGAATTACCCTGTAGATCTAGCCCTTTCACAATACCCCTTTTCTAAATCTTGTGTCCGTCTTATTTGCCTTTAATCCTCTAGTTATTCTTCAAGAGCATGCATTCGTGTTGTATCCATGTCTTTGTTCAAAGACGCAATAGTACAATCTCTAACTAGATATGAATCCAATCTATTCACATATCGATGAACTCTATCTTCCATAGTAGCAACTATATTAGGAGCATATCTAGCCAGGGAATTAAATTGGAGACTATACTCCCTCATGCTCATATTACCTTGGTGAAGTTTATGAAATGATCTGCACCGGCCTCTTGGATCTCTAATGGCTAGTAATGGTCAAGAAATGCCTTTTTAAACTCCTTCCAAGTAGATGGAGGTGCATATATACCCTTATATTTGCTTCCAAGTTTGATACCATAGTATAACCACACCCTTCAATCTAGATGTAGCTAGTCCAATAGGTTCTGTACCACTCACATACATAACATCCAAAGTGTGTTGGATCTGATCGATGAAGTCTTGTGGATCTTCATTAGGATCTGACACGATGAATGATGGAGGGTCTAAACTAAGGAAATCATGTATCCTTGTGCTAGTTGTCCAATCTGCACTTTCTGTACCTGCAATTGGGACTTTTTTTCTTTGAACTTTCCGTAGCAACTATACAAGTCAACAATTGAAATGCATTTCTCATACCTTGCATGGTAGCATTGGTAGGTGGTTCTGGGGAAATTTCACTACTTCTTGGTTCATCAGGATATGGAGGTGTTAGAGATGTTCTTAATAGAGACATATCTTAGACCACTTCTACTTCCTTCCCCTTGCCTTTGCTTTTCCTTATTTCTGGCACACTTCATGTACAAAATAATTTAGAGGTTAGACACAATCCACCTACAACGTTTGGCTCTATTGCACAATCTAAAGAATGAAAAGAAAGTGACTACTCCTAAATGCCACGTACCCTCCTGACTATAAATGTGGTGCAAAAACACATCCATAAGTAAGACTCTACATAGACATGGCTTTGTAGACTTCCTAGGATGACCTACTCTAGTACCACTTTTTCCACGTCCCAAAGTTCCGTTAAGGCGAACTGGCACCTATCGCTGACAAGGCTCGGGAGAACCAACTTATAATCATACACTATCTATGAATACTATAAGGGGTTTCCACACCCAACATGCTTTTAGGAAAATAGACAATAATAACAAGCCAAAAGGAAATGCATATAACTAGGTCGTTAGAGCCATGACGTCTAGAATACGAGATATTACCACACATTACTTCTCATAATCTCAAATAAGGAACAATTTCTGATAAGGATCGGGAAAGCCCCCCCCCCTCCTCATGACTAGTACAATACACAAACATAAGCTCTAGACACACAACGCCCCGAAGCAACCTGGAGCTCAGTAATAGCAGCTAGATATCCTTTACTCCTACTAGTGAGATCTACTAGCTCCTGTACATGTAGTATTAAATACGGGTCCCCAGTGAGGGACTTCGGTACGAGATAATATACTGAATATGTAAGGCAAGAAGTACTGTATGTAAAATAAGAATTCATAATGGAATCATACACCACGGTAAAGATAAGAGACCACCTTTAGTTATATGGTGGAATCATATATTTATGCCCTTTTTGTTACCTTACCTTTTATTTACTTTACATCGGTGCTTCATTTATAATACAAATGACCAGATGATCAGTGGTTGATCGACCCATCCTAGGTTTTGCTTTCACCCCTGAGATAACCCCCCCCTCGTAATATGGTATCAACCAATGCTAGGTGATTCTTCCACCCCTGGGATACCACCTATCAACAAGCAAATCTACTTTATATCTTTCATTTACCTTTAAGATGATTCTTTTGATGGTCATAACATTTTGAGCTACAGGACTATGTACATAACAAGTGACATGTAAACTATCTTCTAAGACAATACCGCATGGAAAAGAGTAGGGTACACAATTAATGAAATACATAGGAGATGAAATAACGCATGGACTTTGTTTAGCTAGAAAGAGAACTCATGTATCTTGGTATCTAAAGTATATATGCAGATTTGACAATGACTGTATATTAGAATATATGTACATGTTAAAGAGAGGAGACATGGTTATTAGTTATGTCAGAGTTTGTAAGTGCCTCTATGTGCCAAGGAAGACTCAAGATTTCATGCCAAATAATATGAAATTGAGTAGCCTTATATACCTTGTTGTACCATTTCGTTATTATCTCGAAGTAAACTCTTTTTCCACCAAATACTAATCTACAATATCGTAGATGATAAAACTAGTATTAGAAGCCAATAAATATGTCTTGACAATCCAATCTCATAAAAAAATAACGCTCAAGCATACCTAACAAAAAGTGGTCGAAAACTCAATAATTAGAGGGGGAAAATTGTGAGATCATATTTGAGAGTCTTTGAGAACATATGTGCTTGAATTTCATCTTTAAGCTTGTGATTCTTATTGAAGTTGGATTTGTATGTTCTTAATTCTATTGCATAAGTGTTCAATTATGTTTTCTCAATCCATAATTCTTGTATCTACACAAAGCATAAGTATCTAAATCCACAACTAGGGTTGTGGGAACCATGAAGAACTAACAAAGTAAAACCGGATAATTCATAATTCTTGGAAGGTGTATATATATGTATTAATTAACTTCCTTCGTTTTGCATACTTTCTAGTGATGGCCAATATTAGATCTCGCCTAGTATTACTGACTGAACCACGGTAGCAATGAATAGGAAAATAGATTAATTAACAGGATTTGATTGATGTGTTCTTGTCTAATCAACCAAACTAGGCCAAGGGGAGGTTGTACTGGGACTAATAGGTGACGGTTAGCAATGCACACTATTGAGATGTGTCAAGTCACATAATAAAATTCACCTCTCACCTTTGACCAAAGGGCTTCGTAAACATAACTTACTGTCTTGTATGTTATACATAAGAAAAGAATTAGGTTATCCAGGTGATATTGAGTTGGGGAATCATGGGGAACATAATACCCTAGTTTCTCTCCATATTGACTTCTCTCTTGTGCTAGTTAGTTTAGTTATATTTTTCATTGATTATTGCAAACCCCACCCTTCGGGTAAGTAAGTTAGTTAATCATTTGAATTGGGATCATTAAATTCTTTTGGGTCGACGTATTCCCTGTGGGTTCGACCCTAACCTTTGTTAGGTTCCATTTTTTGACAGCCACCACTTTATCATCTAAAATAAGGTGTAACTTGGGTGACATCAATATTTTAGCACCTTTACCGAGGATTGCCTTGACTCCGGATGTTGGGAATACACTACACTTACCCCTTGAAAAACAACAAAAAGAATAAAAAAAGTAAAATAAGGGAACAAAGGATTAACACCTAAATTACTTATGAATTCAGTAAGTCTAGTCGTATTACACGACAACAGCATCAAAATCTTGATATCGCCCAAGTTACTCCTCTTTTTTAGAGGATAAAGCGGTTGCTATCAAGAAATAGAACCTAACAAAGGTTGGGGTCAAACCCACAGGGAATACATAGACTCAAGAGAATTCAATGATCGTAATTTGAATGGTTAACCAACTGACTTCCCTAAAGGGTGGGTTTGGCAATAATCAATGAAAAAATATAACTAAACTAACTAGCACAAGAGAGAAGTCAATATGGAGAAAAACTACGGTATTGTGTTCCCCATGATTTCCCAACTCAGTATCACCGAATAACCTAATTCTTTTCTAGTGGATAACATGCAGGATGGTAAGTTATGTTCACCAAGCCCTTTGGTCGAAGATGAGAAGTGAATTTCACTATGCAACTTGGCCCATCTCCATAGTGTGCGTTACTAACCCTTACTATTAGTCCCAGTACAACCTCCCCTTGGCCTAGTTTGGTTGATTAGACGAGAACACATCAATCGAATCCTATTAATTAATTTCTTTTCCTATTCATTACTACCGTGGTCCATTCAATAACACTATGCAGGTTCTAATGTTTCCCATCAATAGAAAATATACAAAATGAAGAGAGTTAATTAATACATGCATATATACCTTCCAAGAATTGTGAATTATCCTGTTTTACTTTGTTAGTTCTTTATTGTTCCCACAACCCAAGATGTGGATTTATCTACTCATGCATTATGTAGATGCAAGAATTATCAATTGAGAAAACATAATTGAACACTTACACAGCATAATTGAGACCAAGCAAATCCAACTTCAATAAGAATCATAAGCCTAAAGATGAAATTTCAGCACAAGTCTTCTCAAAGACTCTCCAATATGATCTCAGAATTTTCCCTCTCTAATTATTGAGTTCTCTGTGTACTAGGTGAAAACTTATGAAAAATAACCTAAGAAACCTTTTTATAACAAATAAAATATAAGTCCTTAGTAAAATAGGAGAACTGGTCGACAAACCATACAAAAGGAATTTATGAGCCGTATTACATTCCACGGCCCATAATCCGGGTCTCACACTCAGCTTTTGGAAATCTAGACTTCAACTCTACGACTCGTAAAGTGGTGTACGACCGGCAAATGGGGGTTTCGTCTGATGAAACCATCTTCAACGACTCATAAAACCTTCTACAGCTCATCTGCATGTTCCTAGAATAAACTTCAGAAAATAGCCCCTCTCTAGAATTATTCATGAAACAACCCTACAGCTCGTAGAATGATCTACAAAATTGCCTGGAATTGTAATTTCCATATATCTCAAAATTCATTTGTGATATCAAAAATCTGACTTCATATTCTTGTTCAGGGGGGTCAAATTGAGTGGATAGTGAGTCTAAGCCCAATTTAAGAACAACCATAGCAAAATCTGAAAATTGGAAAAATGCACTTTCCAGTGTGCATTCGCGCCAGGGCACGCCACAGTGTTATTTTTGGGCAGTTTTTCAAGTCCAGTCCAAGGCTTTTGAGTCTTGGGCCTAAGTGTTCCCAAATGTGAAAATATCTATACTTAGCCATTTTTCACTCTCAAAACATTCAAAACATTCCCCAATACTCATTCAAAAACTTAGCTAATATTTTACTCCTAAACTCAAGTTTCAAAACTCATCCAGATTTAAAGGTTCTCGTTCAAGCTTCAAGTCTCCATCTTAAATCTTCATCAAGTTCATCTTCTAAGCTAAAGTATGTGGGTTTCTTTCATGGATGTTTTTCACCCATGATGCCCAAGCTTCCTTTTCTCAAAAACTGCATGGCTTAAAGTTGATTTACTCATGGGTTCTTATTCATTATGAAATTCACTACACACTATGTTGAGGTTTATGAAATTATGACTGTTTTACTATTTTTGGGCTGTGAATCTAAGATCTATTGTGAGATTTGATAAAGGATTTTGATGTATATTTCTTGAGGGTGTTACCATATATCCATTGATGGTTTTACATGGAATTTTCTAGCATGAGAACACTCTTGAATTTCATGGTTTTATACTAGTACTACACACCCGCCAAGTGTTTGATATAATGTCTGAATTATGATTTTTTGAGGAATTGAAGGTCTAATGCATATCTTATAAGTTGAATGACTATGTGATGATGAAATGATGATAAAATGAATGTATGTATATGGTATTCTCTATATGGTGTTGTGAGTTGACCAAGCGTAGCTCGGGGGGTTGTAGGCCCGAGTAATCACATCAAGGGGTTGGTAGCCTAGTCATTAGCTCGAGGAGTGGTAGGCCCGGGTAACCATATTGAGGGGTTGGTAACTCATTACCATATCGAGGGGTTTGTACCTTGGTCCCTAGCTCGGGGGGTGGTAGGCCCGGATAACCATATTGAGCGGTTTGTACCTCATTCGTCTCTCCAAGAAGGTGGTAGTCCTTAGATATTTTATATTGATGGTCACTTGCTACACATGTATTATGTTCCATATAAGCATGACTTCACTTCAAGCATCATTCAGACATGCCATCTTGCTATTATGCTCTCTATTAAGTATTATTATGCATTTTGCCTATGATGTCTATCTATTGTTGCATTACATCTACATACTGTACACATTCAAATGTACTAATACATACTCTATAACTACACGATGTCACCGTGTAGGAATCGGAGCACCGCTTGATCATCCTCCCCCGCTACATGGCTAGTTCGATTGTCTCTCAAGCTTGTTAGTGAGTCTTCCATTCTAGGGGATGTTGCTTATGATCTCATGCTATGTACATCGACTATCTTTCTTTTGTTTATATATTGACTATGAGGGTGAGCTCGATTGCTTGTCATGGCCCCCAGCTCTTATCTATGTAGTAGAGGTGTTGTTGGTCATGTTATGTATCTATGTTAAGAGCCTTTGCTCTATTGTTCTTGATGTATATGATATGAAAGTGTTATCTTAGCCCCAGTTGTCCCAATTTATTATCTCTTGACTCTTGTTTTATTGCTTCCGCGACCAAGGATATGTACTGATGTTCTAAGAGGCTGGTTTGGGGTCCCTTTGGGTTCCCCTTGCACTCTGTCATGTCTAGGGCCTATGCTTGGGTTGTGCAAAGCTTGATAATAGAGCACTAGTTGCTAGATCCTCAGAGTCCAATACACCGTGTTGATTAGAGTCTTATTCATGGTTATGTTGTGTATTATAATTACGAGCTAGAGGCTACGTGGCATTTATGTAATGTTTGCGTTCTTCTTACTCTTTGTCGTGCTATAGAAGTTGAAGTAAGTTTTTCCCCCTAATTGTTTTCCTTTACTATGCTAGATCACACCTAACACGAGAGAGAGAAGAACCCGCACACCTGAGGAGCAACTAGCTAATGGGGAGCTTCGAGATGCTCTCACTTTGCTTTCACAAGTTGTGGCTAATCAAGCTAATCAATGGGCCCAAGCCCCTCATGCTCCTACACTGGCATCTCTGGTGAGAGACATCATGAGAATGAATCCCCCAGAATTTTATGGGTCAAAGGTGAGTGAGGACCCTCAAGAGTTCATTGATGAGGTCTACAAGATTTTGTCTATCATAGGTGTGAGGTCGGAGGATAACGTAGAGTTAGCAGCCTACCAAGTCAAAGGGGTAGCACAAATATAGTACCGTCAATGGAAGGAAGAGAAGGGAGTCAACTGTATGGTGCTTTGGGAGGAGTTCAAGGTGGCTTTCCTTAATCGGTTCTTCCCCCTTTAACTTAGAGAAGCTAAGTTGGTAGAATTTATGAATATGAGACAAGGGTCTATGAGTGTGACGGAGTATGCCCTCAAGTTCAACCAACTTTCAAAGTATGCTCCACCTTTGGTGGCTAACTCAAGATCTAGGATGAACAAATTTGTGATGGGTGTTTCCAACTTGATTAGTAAGGAGTGCTGGTCTGCCATGTTGATTAGTGACATGGACTTATCACATTTGATCACCTATGCCGAACAAATTGAAGAGGAGAAATTGAGGAAGAAAAGGGATCATGGGTCCAAGAGGGCCTATATTAAGGGTAAGTTCCAAAGTTGAAAGGGTGGCCGGTCTCATCAAGTCCAAGGGTCCTCTCATGCTCCCCATAGAAGGTTTGCCAATGACATTCCAAGGGCCCAAGGTATTGGTGGTGTGGGCCCTATTGATGTGTGTTCGAAGTTTGGTAAGGGTCATGGTGGCCCATGCTTGAGGAATACCAGTGCTTGTTATGATTGTGGGGAGATGGGGCACAAGGCAATAGATTGTCCTTGAAATCGCAATAAGGGTAAGGAAATTCGTCGACAAGGTGCTAATGCGGTTCCTTTAGGGAGAGGTGGCTGACAAGATGGTGCCCCAAGGCACAATCGGCTTTATGCTCTACATGGGAGGCAAAGGGTTGAGGAGATTCCTGATGTTGTCATCGGTATATTGAAAATCATTGATTTTGATGTGTATGCACAGATTGATCCTGGTTCCACTCTTTCTTTTGTTACCCCCTTTGTTTCCAAAAACTTCCATGTTGACCCGGAGATGTTTTATGAGTCATATGAGGTGTCTATTCCTATTGGTTTATCTATTGTTGCCAGGAAGGTTTATAGAGATTGTCCTATTTGCATCTTGTATAAAATATTATCTTGTGATCTTGTTGAGTTAGATATGGTTGATTTTGATGTCATTCTTGGGATGGATTGGTTGCATGCATACTATGCCTCTATTGATTGTAGAACCCGTAGGGTCAAGTTTTAATTCCCAAATGAACCCGTCCTTGAGTAGGAGAGTCATGATGTGGTGGTCAAGAGTAGGTTCATCTCTTGTATTAAAGCCTATAAGTTGATCTCTAAGGGGTGTTTTTACCATATTGTGAGGGTTAGGGATGTGGAGTCCAAGATCCTTCCCATAGGTTTGGTTCCGGTTGCAAATGAGTTCCTTGATGTCTTTACAAATGACCTTCCCGGTGTTCCTTTCAAAAGGGAAATAGATTTTGGTATAGATCTCCTTCCCGATACTCAATCCATCTCTATTCCCCCTTACCATATGGCCCCGGTGAAGTTGAAGGAACAATTAAGGGACTTGTTTGAGAAGGGATTTATTAATCCTAGCCAATCACCTTGGGGTGCACTGGTGTTGTTTGTGAAAAAGAAGAATGGATCTCTTAGAATTTGTATGGCAACTTAATAGGGCTACCATCAATAATAGGTATCCTCTTCCAAGGATTAATGATTTGTTTGATCTATTGCAAGGGGCTAGCCATTTCTCTAAGATTGATCCTTGGTCTGGCTATCATCAAGTGAAGGTGAGAGAGTGTGATATTCCTAAGACGGCCTTCCAGACTATTTATGGGCACTATGAGTTTGTTGTGATGTCTTTTGGGTTGACGAATGCACTGGCCATCTTCATAGACTAATGAATAAGGTCTTCAAACCCTACCTTGGTATATTTGTTGTGGTATTCATTGGTGATATTTTTATCTATTCTCATGGTGAGGAGGAGCATAGGTCTCATTTGAGGGTTGTATTGCAAAGATTGAGCAAAGAGAAGTTATATGCCAAATATGAGAAGTGTGAATTTTGGTTGAGGGAGGTTTCCTTCCTAGGACATAGGGTGTCGAGGGATGTTATTAAGGTGGATCCTAAAAAGATGGATGTGATTAGAAATTGGCCTAGATCATTGATCCCGTCAGATATTAGGAGTTTCTTGGGCTTAGCGGGTTATTATCATAGATTTGTGAATGTGTTTTCTTCTATTGCTTCTCCCATGACCAAATTGACTCAAAAGAAGGCCAAGTTTGTGTGGACCGATAAGTGTGAGAGAAGCTTCCAAACATTGAAAGATAAACTTGTGTCCGCTCCTATTTTTCACTACCGGAAGGGCTAGAGGGATTTGTTGTGTATTGTGATGCTTCTAGAGTTGGTCTGGGTTGTGTTCTAATGCAAAATTATAAGATGACTGCCTATGCTTCTAGGAAATTCAAGGTGCATGAAAAGAACTATCCTACCCATGATCTTAAACTAGCCGCCGTGGTATTTGCATTAAAGATTTGGTGTCATTACATGTATGGGCTGCATTTTGATGTGTTCACCGATCATAAGAGCCTCCAATATGTCTTCACTCAAGAAGATCTTAACTTGAGGCAAAGGAGATAATTATAACTCCTTAAGGACTATGATATGAGTATGCATTATCATCCGAGTAAGGACAATGTGGTGGCGGATGCTTTGAATAGGGTGTCTATGGGTAGCCTAGCTTATGTTGATAGTGGTGATAAGGAGGTAGCTAGAGAGGTCCATCGTTTAGCTAAATTGGTAGTTAGGTCAGATGAAGTGGGTAGTGGTGGTGGTGGTGGTGGTGGTGGTGTTCATGGCTCTAAATCTTCATTGTTGGAGGAGGTAAGCCAAGCAAGATCTTGATCCCTCCTTATTGGAATTGAAGGCCTTGGTTAATGATGGGAAGGTGGAGGTTTTCTCCCAAGGGGGAGATGGTGCACTTAGATACCAAGGTAGGTTGTGTGTGCTATGTGTTGATGGCTTAAGAAAGAGAATTCTTGATAAGGCTCATGGTTCTTCCTATTCTATTCACCCCGAGTTTATTAAAATGTATAGAGATTTGAGAGAGTTATATTGGTGGGGAGGCATGAAGAAAGATATTGCAAAATTTGTGTCCGGTTGCCATAGTTGTCAACAAGTCAAAGTCGAACATCAAAGGCCGGGTGGCCTAACCCAAGACATAGAGGTTCCTATTTGGAAGTGGGAATAGATTAATATGGACTTTGTAGTTAGGTTGCCCAAGATCAGGAAGGGTTTTGATTCCATTTGGGTTGTGGTTGATAGGATAAGAAATTGATAGAAAAGTAAGGACATTGCTCTGGCCCAGAATACGATTAATCCAATAGCTTCTAGAGCTACTCAATTAGCTATGGCACCTGGAGCATTACACCAAGGATTTCTATCGGTTAAGACCACATATAGGGTTAAAGAGTATGCTAGGTTGTACATCCATGACTTGGTGAGATTGCATAGGCTTCCTTTATCAATCATATCGAATCATGGAGCTCAATTTACTTGACATTCTTAGAGGTCTTTCCAGAGGGGTCTTGGTACAAAGGTTAAACTTAGTACAGCCTTCCACCCTCAAACAGATGGCTAAGCTGAAAGGACTATCCAATCAATTGAAGACATGCTTAGGGATTTTGTATTAGAGCTTAAGGGTAGTTGGAATGATCATCTTACATTGATTGAGTTTGCCTACAGTAATAGCTATCATTCTAGCATCAGTATGGCTCCTTTTGAGGCCCTTTATGGTAGACATTGTAGATCACCAGTTGGGTGGTTTCAAATTGTGAGGTAGCTTTGTTGGGACCAGATTTGGTTATGGAGTCTCTTGAGAAGGTTATGATGATTAGAGAGAGGTTGAAGATGGCTCAAAGTCGCCAAAAGTCCTATGCTAATGTAAGGAGAAGGGAACTTAAATTCAAAGTTGGTGATTGGATGTATTTGAAGGTGTCACTCATGAAAGATGTTGTCTATTTTGGTAAGAAGGGTAAGTTGAGCACTAGATATGTGGTCCCTTATAGGGTGATGAGAAGGAACGCAAAGGTCGCCTACGAGTTAGATTTGCCTAGAGAGATGGAATTGGTTCATTCTGTCTTTCATATGTCTATGTTGAGGAAGTGTGTGGGTAACCCCAATGCTATTGTGCCTCTTGATGTTGTGGGGGTAGTTGAAGACAACTAACTTACAAAGAGGTTCTGATTCAGATTTTGGATAGGAAAGTTAAGAGATTGAGGAACAAGGATGTGGCTTCCATTAAGGTCCTTTGGAAGAATCAACAAGTTGAAAGTGTTGCTTGGGAGGCCGAGGCAGACATGCAAAAGTGATACCCTTATCATTTTCACTCCACTCAAGCCTAAGGTATCAATCTAAGTCTCCTATGTAATTTCAAATCTAACTTCAGCCCATGAGATATGCATACATTCATGTTTAAATTGACAAGTTCATGATGATTTACACTTATGATGAGATTTTTGAAATATTGTTTAAGTGCATTGTTGCATCTTTATGTGGGCTAAAATTGTCATGTTTGCATCTCTCATATTGCTTGAGGGTGTTACCAAGTATCTATTGATGGTTTTACATGGGATTTTCTAGCATGATAACACTCTTGAATTGCATGGTTTTACACTAGTACTACACACCCGCCAAGTGTTTAATAAAATGTCCGGATTATGATTTCTTGAGGAATTGAAGGTCTAATGCATATCTTATGAGTTGAATGACTATATGATAATGAAATGGTGATGAAATGTATATATGTATATGGTATTCTCTATATGGTGTTGTAAGTTGATCAATCCTAGCTCGGCGGGTTGTAGGCCCAGGTAACCATATCGAGGGGTTGGTACCTTGGTCCCTAGCTTGGGGGGTGGTAGGCCTGTGTAACTATATTGAGGAGTTGGTACCTCATTAACCATATCGAGGGGTTAGTATCTTTGCAATCCCTTTGGAAATATTACCTGAACGGTATTTCTTTCCTGTATTTCAAATACTTCGTACAGTGGAGAAAGAATTGTAATAAATGTAAAGAAGAGGCATCTTTTACCTAATAGCGATTCGTCCCTAGCTCATGGGGTGGTAGGCCTGTGTAACCATATTAAGGGGTTGGTACCTCATTAACCACATCAAAGGGTTTGTACCTTGGTCCCTAGATGGGGGGTGGTAGGCCCCAATAACCATATGGAGGGGTTTTTACCTCATTCGCCTCTCCAAGGAGGTGGTAGGCCTTGGATATTCTATGTTGATCATCAATTGCTACACATGTATTATGTTACATATAAGCATGACTTTACTTTAAGAATCATTCACACATGCCATCATGCTATTATGCTATCTATTGATATTATTATGCATTTTGCCTATGATGTCTATCTATTGTTGCATTGCATCCTATATACTTAGTACATTCAAATGTACTAACGCATACTCTATGCCTACATGATGTTACCATGTAGGAACCGGAGCACCGGTTGATCATCCTCCTCCTCCATATGGCTAGTTTGATCATCTCTCAAGCTTGTTGGTGAGTCCTCCATTCCGGGGACATCGCTTGTGATCGCTCGCTATGTACAAAGACTATCTTTTTTTTTGTTTCTGTAGTAACTATGAGGATGAGCCCGGTTGCTTGTCGTGGCCCCCCGCTCTTATCTATGTAGTAGAAGTGTTGTTGGACATATTACATATCTATGCTAAGAGCCTTGACTCTATTGTTCTTGATGTCTATGACATGAAAGTGTTCCCTTAGCCCCGGTTGTCCCAATTTATTATCTCTTGACGCTTGTTTTATTGCTTCTACGACCAAGAATGTGTAATGATGTTCTAAGACCTTTCTTGGGGTCCCTTCGAGTTCCCCTTGCGCCGTGTCATGTCTAGGCCCTAGGCTTGGGTCGTGATAGTATAGAGTCTCGTGTAGCAGCAAAAATTAGCAACTTCTGCACTTTTTCCCAAAATCAGGGTCAACCTATAATCCTGCAAATATAAACACAAAAACACTTAAAAAACAACTATCATCGCATTGAGAACACAAAAATTCCAAGTTTTAAGAATCAAAAGTGTTGTATTTATGCAAAACATCAACACCTTCAACTTAAAATTATTTCTTGTCCTCAAGTGACAGACTCAATCTATATAGATAATATAGTAACACACAGATGTCAACCCATTGGCATACATCACATAAATCTCAAACTCAGGCACCCACACTAACTTTTCAAAACAGGATCAGATAGCTATTTCATAAACTAATACAAACAAGTGCATGTGACAACACAACTATGACAAGTAAGGTATTATCAACGGTCTACAATCACTGAGCAAGTATAGTACTAACAATGAAATGTAAGTGCCCTCACAGAAAAAAGTCTTATATTTGACACTCAATGGTGTTTTCATGTATAACCTTAGGACTTATGCAAAATTACCCACCCTCAGAAAAGATATTCAGGCATCATGCCTAATGCCATAGGCTTGCCCCTATAAGCATGATTAAGACCTTCAACTAACTAGACTAGGATCATTTAATGATTTTCTAGGCTTGTAACATAAGAACAAGAGGCTTTGGTATGGTATTATAGGAGCATAGTGACTAAGCCCCTCCTTGACACTGCATTTTTCTAAACATTTGCCCTACCAACTCTGTTATTTTTACCTTATTCTCCCTTTTCCCTATTTCAAGCTTTTCTAGCGCTTTCTTTTCATTTTTCAGTTTTTTGCCTTATTTTTACACTTCTTTTTGCTTTTTAGCTCACGACTAAGGCATCACTTATTTTTCTTGTACCCAGTCCATGATTTTTCCTTTTTTTTTCCTCAATATCACTAATTCACCCCCCCTTATTTTTGTGTTTCGTCCTTACACCAGCCACCCTCAACTTTGGTTTTTGGCATCTGTTGAGGTGCACAATATCAGTCCTCAAAACCAGGGCCACTTTTGGTAGCACTCTCAACTTAGGATTTTCGCCTCAGTCAAGGCGCATAATGTTCACGGAAGGACCAGGGCCAATTTCAAGATTTTACAACTAATCAAGGCTAGGTTAATCAGATGTGTTCAAAGAATAGGTACATGTTAGGCTCAAACATTAGGAACAAGAGATATATCATAGTTTTGGTTAGTCATTCTAGGCTAAGTGGACTATTAAGAACAATGGCCTAAGATCCTTTCCTAATCTAATTAATCGACAATCTAACTTAGAATAATAGGGCAAGTTCTAACTTTGAGCAAAACACATGTATCTAGCAAATTAAGCTCACACTCATATGGCACTACATACATTGTCAATAAAAGACTCTCAGATCATGCCTTTAATCTCAATTTATCCTCATTATCAGAACAAACATTGTCATACACCTAAATATGCATGATTGTTTTCTAACTACTAATCAAAATTTTTTGTGGGTATCATTTTTTCAAACATAATACAAAAACATGCTATATGCCACAAGTATTGGTACTATAAGTTACAAATACTATCTAAACATCCTAAACATACTGGTTCAACAAAAAGTAAATATCCATGGGAAAACAAACATAGGCATGAAAACCCTAGGATCAAAATTGGGGTAGTTATGACCCCAAGCTACTCAGACTTCACTGAGGCGTACAACTACCCATACCCTATTGAAAAAGATGTGCATTGTCCCCTGATGATGTTCACGCTCCAATAAGAAAGCGATCATTGTCAGCAATTAACCTAACCGGAGCTTAGGGTTGAATCCACAGGGAATACGGGACTTGACTACGGAGATCTACTACCAATCATTTCAAGCATCGATTACTAAATATTTAAATGGGAGGGGGTTTCTTTGTAATTCAAGAACAAAAATAAAAATTAAACTAACGATGTAGGAAGACACTCAAATTTAGGGACAACTTGGGAATTATGTTTCCTATGATTCATTAACTCAATTACCCTAGATAACATAACTCTAATTGAGAATTTACATGCAGGATGATAACTTAGGTTCTTCCAGCCCTCTTGTGAAGGTGAAGGTCAAACTTCACCATGAAGCGTGGTCGGCAACCATGGTCTGCCAACTAAACGTTACCTATTGTCCTAGTTGACCTCCCCTTGGTCAGGTTTGGTTGATTAGAAGAGAACACATCAATCGAATTCTGTCATTTACTTTTTTTTTCCTATTCATCACTATCTTGGTCAGGATCATGATAGTAGGCTAGGTTTGGTGTTGGTCACCACCAAAAATGAATTAAAATGAATGAAAATAAATAATACATGCAAATCCCCAATCAAAGACATGTACAAAGTCTAGGTTATTTCAAGTCAACTGCTCATAGTTCCCACAATCCCAAGTTGTGGGTGCTCAGCTACTCATGGCTAAGACAAATTCAACAAGAATGAATAAGAGAGATATAGTTGAGAGTTTACCCAAAACAATGAAAAGCAAGAACACCTTCAAGTTGAAAACCACAAGCTTGGATTAATGGCAAATGAGTACAATGTGGGTTTTCAATCCCCCAAAAGTGGGTCTTCAAATTGAAAGATAAAAATCTACTTTAAACCCTAAAAATGCTCTTAGAATGTTTACAAGTATCTCTGAATGTCCAATCACCTTAAACAAAACCTAACATTACCTATTTATACTAGTTACAAAAATAACCTAAAAATTAAATAGAAAAGACAGTTGGCAGTAGATACGTCGCACAGGTACAACTCATAGGGTGACCTACGAGTCGTAATTGGGGTCTCATAGTCAACACTTGGCATTTTGGACTTGACTATTACGAGCCACTATTACGAGTCATTGCTTGGGCTACGACTCGTATGCTCCTCTTATAGTCTAGGCCTTCAGTTTTTGGTCCAAACTTTTAGCTCACTATTTCTTGCTACAATGCCACCTATATGAGTCGTATTGAGTTGAAACTAGCATATTGGAAGATCAATCGGCCAAAAGCGGGACCAAGCATGTTGCCGCCAGAAGCAGAACCCCGTATTTCTTCTAGAGAATCTCCTAATTGTTCAAGGGAAACTAGTGTTTTCTGAATTATATGAAGCCAGTAAGGAAACAGTGAATCCATGGGTATTTGAACCCAAATATCCAGGAAAAAGCAGAATATTTGATGGAAGGATGGGGAATCCTTTTGAACAGCCCGTTATAATAGGAAAGCCAGAACATCACATTCATGCATTGACGATTCATGTGACGGTATTGATACTCTTGAAAAGTGTTCTATTTGCTCGCAGTTCTCGTTTGATACCGGATAAAGCAAATCTTGGTTTTCATTTTCTCTTTGGTCTCTGGTTTGATGGTTGTACGTGCTAAAAATCCAGTACATTCCATTTTGTTTCTCATCCCAGTCTTTTGCAACACTTCAGGTTTACTTCTTTTGTTAGGTCTTGACTTCTTCTCTATGATCTTCCCAGTAGTTTATATAGGAGCTATAGATGTTTCATTCCTATACGAAATAAATCAGATTGATAAAAGTACCATGTGAAATCTTCGGGTTTTCCCCTTCCTCGATCCCTATCCTATAGGTACAGTGTTTGAATCAATAGAGAACCTTTTCTTCTGTATGAATCGATATTATTCCATTCCAAATCCTTCCCG
>JAABOM020129800.1:0-21248 GCA_011800125.2 Solanum clarkiae
TCCTTTTCCTCGAATATCAATGCAGAGAGTCGTGAGGAGAGGAGGTCAATAAAGAAAAAAAGAGATGTCAATTCATTATATATATTAAATATCAGTTAACAGGAATACAATTAATGACTAATTTTTCTAACCATCTTACATTTGAAATCAACAATTAATATTTGAAGCTAGTTGCTACTCAAGATCTAAATAGGCGGGATAAAGAAAGAAATTCACAATGAATATAATTAAACTACAAATATACCATTCTAGGATTAATTAATAACTATTGATTAGAACAAGAAACAAATTTCAAACCATTTGAGAAACTGAACAATAACTTTTCAGAATCTCATAGATAAAATTAAAACTCCTTATCATTATGCAGTTCTCACTTTGTGGGTAAGAGGGTTGTCAGATGGAAAAAAAATGTCTCTCACATCAAGTTTATCCAGAAGCTCCTCTTTAGGTGGTGCTGAGGCAGCTCTTTCCTAACTTCAAGAAAGGTTTGTTGTGTTCCTCATTTTAAATGGAAGAATGAGACAGGAAAACCATTTCCTTTTTTCTTAGCACACAGGACAATAAGAGCACTACAATTTTGGAACCAATCTTTAAGTTTCAAAGAGAAAAGGAGACCCAAGCACACTCAATCTACCTTTAATGCAAAATCCACCACTGCCCTGAGCATCTTCAACTGATGATGCAAAGAAACCCAAAAGTTATTACCAGATAGCCAAAGGATAATGGTAGTGCACAAAAAACAAAAAAAGAAGAAAGAAAGAGAGATATTCCTATGGTAGGAAAAGGGAAATTGCACCAAGGGCGAGAGCTAGGTATTTGATAAAGGTGATAAGATAGGATTCCATACCTGCACGAGAATTTCTTCTTTCTGTTATTCCCGGGTATAGGTACATTACTTCACATCAATTAGACAATATAAGAAAGTAGACCTCACTACCAACAAAAGACCAATAACAGAAGCATGATATAAAACCATTTCTTTTTCTCACAGCACACAAAGAAAAAGAAGAACACTACAATTTTGAAACTAAGCTTTATGTTTCGAATGCCCAAAAGTTATCACCAGATAGGAAAGATAATACGAAAGAACACAAAGAGCAAAAAATAAATGACAATACTAGTATACAAAGGACATATAAAAGAGATAAAAAGAGAGATTATATGAAAAATGAAACTTATGCAGCAGGCTTAGAGACATCTGTCAATGAGTCTTTCAAAACCCACCAACTACATCCCCAACATTTCAAAACCAAATTAACTTCTTTTTTTTTTTTTTGCAAATTTAGGAAGAAAGTTCGAAGTGTATGAGTGGGATTTAGACTACCTTATCTACGTAAATTTTTAGGTTTTCCCTCTTAAATTTTGGTTTTAATGCTTTTGAGGATATATTAATAAATGTTCTACTAGATTACAATAATATGAACAAATTCACTTCTTTTTCCTTTATCTTTTAATTTCATCTTTCCTCCCTATTCTTCTTGGGTACTTCTGCTATGAATGAATAAAGCCATAACCAAAGGTACAAAATAAAGATGATGACAACAATAAGAGGCTCCCAGTCTTAGACCATTCATTTTTATTTGAAACTAGGAGGAGTAATGTTTATGCTAATAACTACATCAACCTCATCTTTTTTAGTAAAAATGAGATCTCTTGGGTACTTATAAATTCTGGTCTTTCTATATCTCTTATGTGTAAAAATGAAGATATCTCTAAATAACTGCATGAATTTTTAGGCTTTCCCTCCAACTGGCTTCGATGTACATGTGTTGCACATGCATTGCACACATGAATGCTAAATGTAGTAGTACAATAATTAAATAATTATAAGTAGAATAATAAAGAGTAAATTCTTATGAATAATGGAGCTAAACTTTCTTATGATTATTAACTATGTGCATACTAAAAGTTAAAAAAGTAACATTCAAAAATATCTATTTACAATAACTAGATTGTGATGGTCCGTGACAGCATAGGACCAACATGAAGAAGATATTTGCATTATATATATTAAATATAAGTCGGTTAACTGGAATACAATTGTCGACAAGTTTATGTAACCATTTTACATTTGAAATAAACAATTGATATTTGAAACTAGTTGCTACTCAAGATCTAAATAAGTGGGATAAAGTAAGAAATTCACAATGAATATAATTAATCTACAAAAATACCATCCTAGGATTAATTAATACTTATTGATCAGAACCAGAAATAAATTTCAAAACCAATTGAGAAAGTGAGTAATAATTTTTCAGAATCTCATAGATAAACTCGAAGCCCCTGGTCATTATGCACTTCTCGCTTTGTACGTAAGCAGGGAAATCTAAAATGCCCCAAAAATATGCTTCAAAAATGTCTATAATCATAATTTCTATATATTTCAAAATCTTTACATGATATAAAAAATCTGACTTCATATTCTCAATTAGGAACAAAATTGAGTGAGAAATGAGTATAAACCTTATTTTAGAGGACATATAGTAAAAAATAATTTTTGTTAATTTTTCTTATCCAGTGTGCATCAGCGACCAGGCCGCGATGTGAACAGGAAGGATCAGTGTTATTTTGTCCTTCGTGATGGGTCTGCATCGTGAACCAGTACAAGTTTTTCCTTAATTATCTATTTCAGCTTAAGGGTATTGGGGTCATAGCCCCATTCCCAGTTATATTCCCAGTTATGCATGAAAACACCTATACTTAGCCATTTTTCAACTCTATATCACTCAAGACCCTCTAAAAAGCCTCTCCACAACTTAACCAAATATCTCATTCAACTTTCAAGGATTTCAAGCGTCACATTGAAACTCAAGGACTCTTCAAGCTCCAAGTTCTCTTCAAGCCCAATCTTCTTTTTTTATAAAAATTACATGTTTTCAAGTTGTATCATCTATGGGCATCTTTTATTATGGATTATGAGTATAAATTATGTTGGGTTTTATGAAATGTTGATTGATTATGCATGACTATCTATTTCAAGCTTGTATTATGAATGGATTTTGTCTATTGAGGCTATTCATGTTTTGAGCTATGAAACTATGATCTATTATGAAATTAGATGATGGGTTTCAAGGTATCCAACATGAGGGTTTTACAATATGTTGGTGGGTTGATTTTCATTGAGTTTTCTCACATGATTTCACTTTTGAATTGCATCATTTTGAGCTAGCATTATACACTCACCAAGTGTTTGATAAAATATCAAGTCAAGAATTCTCAAGTTATAGATAATCTACTACATGATTTACAAGTCAAAGGCTATATGATGATTAAGGGATTTCAAGTGTGCATTGAATTCATGAAAAGTATCTATGATATTACAAGTATCAAGTTAAGGCCTATTTCATGATTTTTACCTCTTGTGAGTCATTCATGTTAAAGCAAGGGTTCATATATGATATGATCTACTCACAAGTTTGAAATTAGGCCACCACTAGAGGTCAAGTATATTTAGTAGCTACTCATGTCATGTTTACATGTTTCTTACAAGTTATACAAGTTATGGTTATTTCAAGTATTCTGAGGTATTAGACATAGCATTGATGGATTGGATGTCAGCGTTGACTATCTTCAAGGGTCCATACTCCTTTCCTTAAACTATGTGCTAACATAGGATTAAACTTTACCCTTGCTATACTTGTGAATCCATTTAGTGTATTTTATCATGAAATCCACCCTGAAAGAGGATGGGTTCTCGTAAGGGGGGTTACTTCTTTGAAATTAGACGGGCTCCCATAAGGTGAAATATGGTTTACCTTGGCAAGTAGACCACCTCTTTACCGATGAGGGGTAATCATCGGGATTCCAAGTTGTAACTCGCTTGGTTTTACTTGTGTCGGTTAGGGTCTCTTCCCGCACATGTATTATGATCTATGCAAGTTGTATGATTTAAAAACATCTTTTACTTTAAACATTGACCATGCATGCCATATTGAGATCAAACTTATATTGCTTATTACTAGGCAGTTTTACTATATTGGCATCTTGTTGCTTTACATCCTACATACTTAATATGTTTAAATGTACTAATGCCTAGATGATATTACCATGTAGGAACTGGAGCACCACTTGATCATTCTTCACAAGGCTAGTACAATCCATTGAAGCAAGATTTGGTGAGTCCTCAAGTTTGGAACACTATCTTTACTACTCTTGCTATATTGAGACATCTTTTGTTGAACGCTTGCTAATATGAGTGTGAGCTCAGAAAGTGTCTTGACCCCCCTGCCATTCTATGTTTAGGGGCGTTGTTGTGATATTATGATGTATCTATGCTATAAGCTTGATTTGTTATGCTTTTATGATTATCAAAGTATTCCCTTTAATCGCGCTTCTCTTTTTATATTATCTCTTGTTGTTGTTTACTTTGCTTCCATGACCAAGGATGTATGATTGATATGCTATACGTCTTGTTTGGCTCTCTTCGGGTTACCATTCTTTCTGTCACGTCTAGGCTCTAGGCTTTGGTTATAACAAACTTGGTATCAGAGAACTAGGATTTTAGTGGTCCTTGGAATCCAACACACCACGTCGATTAGAGACTTATTCATGGTTGTGAAGCATGCCAGAACTATGAATGGGAGGCTATGAGGCGTTTTAGGAAATATTCTACTTCTTCATGATCTATGTCGTGTGATAGAGTCAAGTACTTTAAGACTTGTTCCTGATTCTTAACCATTACATTTATAAATATGTCTCAAGCTACTCAGAATGGTGGGAAAGGCAGTGACCATCTCTCACTTGGAAGTCAACTTCGTAATGGTGATATGTTGAATAGGGAGGTTCGTAATGCTCTATGGCTATTAGCCACAATTGTAACCTCTCAATTCAATCATCAAGTGAGTGCTCCCAAGATTTCAAGGGATAAGTGGAGGGAGGGTGAGGCTAAGAGGACCCGAGTTAGTGGTACCTCATCTTCTACTAGTCTACTGGTTCCCAAGTACAAGAAGAAAAGGACCCCATTTGTCACTTGCCAAGGTTGTGGCAAGAAACATCAACGGAGGTGTTTGGAGGAAGTTGAGGGTTGTTTCAAGTATGCTGGTGTTGGGTATAAGATGGGAGATTGCCTAATGGCCTCAAAGGAAAGGGAGAAGACGGGTCCAAATTAAAGGTGGCAATGGTGGAAGGACTTCGCCTAGGTGACCAAAATCTGGGAGAAATTATAGTAGTATATGTCGGAGGAACATGGGTCCATGCTTTGGTTGTCGCAAGATAGGACACAAGATTCCTAGTTGTCGCTATGCACAAAGGAAAGGAAAAGGTGTTGATGTTCAAGATTCTCCTCCGTTCTACAAGTATGGAAAGTACAATTTGGAAAATTGCTTAGCCGGTGTGAGTACATGTTTTGAGCATGGCTCAAAGGATCATGATTTGAAATACCATCCATGGGTTTCTATAGATTATGAGGATGACCGTCAACATTCTCACTCATACCCCTCTAGGGTTCACTAGACTTAGAGTAATGCTGCACAGTTATGTTAAAGGATTTTGATTTTGATGTGTATGCATTGATAGATCTGGGTGCCACTCTTTCTTTTATTGCTCCTTTTGTTGCCAAAAAGCTTCATTCTAGTCCTGAATTGTTGTGTAAACATTATGAAGTGTCTACCCGTGCTGATGAGTCCATTGTTGCTAAAAGAGTTTATAGAAATTGCCTCGTGTTCATTTTGCATAAAATCTTGCCTTGTGATTTTGTTGAATTAGATATAGTGGATTTTGATGTCATTCTTGGGATGTATTGGTTGCATGCAAATTATTCTTCTATTGATTGTACAACCTGAAGGGTTAAATTTCAATTTACTAATGAGCCCGTCCTTGATTGGGAAATTCGTGATGTAGTGGTCAAAGGTAGGTTCATTTCTTGTCTTAAATCCCAAAAGTTGATTTCTAAGGGTTGTCTTTATCATCTTGTGAGGGCTAGGGATGTTGAGTCCAAAGTCCTTCCTATTGATTCGGTTCTGATGGTTAATGAGTTTCTTGATGTCTTTCCTAATGAGCTTCCTGGTGTTCCTCAAGAAAGGAAAATAGATTTTTTTATAGGCCTCCTTCTGAATACTCAACCCATTTCTATTCCCCCTTACTGTATGGCCCCGGTGAAATTGAAAGAGTTAAAGGAGCAATGGAGGGATTTGTTGGGAAAAAGGTTTTATAAGGCCTAGTGAGTCACCTTGGGGTGCACCGGTGTTACTTGTGAGAAAAAGCGTGGTTTTCTTATAATGTGCATTGATTACCGACAATATAATAGAGTCACGATAAAGAACAAGTACCCGCTACCAAGACTTGATGACCTTTTTTTTATCAATTTCAAAGGGCTAGTCACATCTCTAAGATTGATCTTCGGTCCGACTATCACCAAGTGAAAGTGAGGGAGTGTGATATTCCCAAGACGGCTTTCTGGACTAGGTATGGGAACTTTGAGTTTGTGGTCATGTCCTTTGGGTTGACTAACACACCAGCTATATTTGTGGGTCTCATGAATAGGATCTTTAAACCCTACGTTGACTTGTTTGTTGTGGTTTTTATTGATGATATCTTGATTTATTCCCATAGTGAGGAGGAGCATGTGAATCAATTAGGGTGGTGTTGCAAATCTTGAGGGAGGAGAGGTTGTATGATAAATACAAAAAATGTAAGTTTTGGTTGAAAGAGGTTGCTTTTCCGAGGCATATGGTGTCGGGTGATTGCATTATGGTGGATGCTAAGAGAATGGAGGTTATTAAAAGTTGGCGTAGACCTTTTACTCCATCAGATATTAGAAGTTTCTTGGGTTATTATCGGAGGTTTGTGAATGGTTTTTCTTCAATTGCTTCTCCTATGACTAAATTGACATAGTAGAATACGAATTTATTGTGATGAGTGTGAAAAGAATTCCCAAACAATGAAAGATAAGCTTTTCTCCTCTCCTATGTTAGCTCTATCGGAAGGGTTGAAAGGATTTGTTGTATATTGTGATGCCTCAAGAATTAGTTTGGGATGTCTTTTGATCCAAAGTGGTAAGGTGATAGCGTATACCTCTAGACAACTTAAGGTGCATAAGAAGAATTAGCCCACCCATGATCTGAAATTGGCAGTCGTAGTATTTGCTTTGAAAATTTGGCATCACTACTTGTATGGGGTTCATGTTGAAGTGTTTACAAACCACAAGAGTCTCCAATATGTGTTCACCCAAATGTGTTTACCGACCACAAGAGTCTCCAATATATGTTCACCCAAAAAGATCTTAACTTGAGACAAGGAAGGTGGTTAGAGCTCCTGAAAGATTATGATATGACTGTGCATTATCACCTCGTCAAAGCTAATGTTGTGGATGATGCTCTAAGTAGGGTGTCTCTGGGTAGTCTAGCTCATGTTTGTAATGGTGGCGAAGAGGTGGCTAGAGAGGTTCACCGGTTGGCTAGGTCAGGGGTTAAGTTAGATGAAGTTGATAATGGAGGTGCAGGGATTGTTGATGGTTCTAAATCTTCTTTGATTGAGGAGGTAAAGGCAAAACAAGATCTTGACCTCACCTTGCTAGAGTTTAAGTCCTTGGTAAGAGATGGTAAAGTGGAGGTTGTCTCCTAAGAGGGAGATGGTGCCCTTAGGTACCAAGGTAGATTATGTGTGCCAAATGCAGACGATTTAAACGAATTGATCTTGAAGGAGACCCATAATTCTTCCTATTCCATTCACCCTGGTTCTTCCAAGATGTATAGAGACTTGAGAGAAGTGTATTGGTGGATTGGTATGAAGAGAGACATTGCCAAGTTCATATCCAGATGTCACAATTGCCAACAAGTGAAAGCCGAACATCAAAGGCCGGGTGGCCTAGCCCAAGACATAGAGATTCCTACTTGGAAGTGGGAAGAGATCAACATGAATTTTTTGATTGTGTTGCCGAAGGCCAGGAAATATTTTGTCTCTATTTGGGTTGTTATGGATAGAATGACAAAGTCGGCTCACTTTCTACTAGTCAAAACTACTTATGGTGCTGAAGATTATTCCAAGTTGTACATTCATTAGTTGGTTAGATTGCATGGTATTCCCTTGTCTATCATTTCGGATCGTGGTGCTCAATTCACTTCTCACTTTTGGAATCCTTCTAAAGAGGTCTTGGTACCAAGGTTAAGCTTAGCATGGCTTTTCATTCTCAAACGGATGGTCAAGCAAAGAGGACTATCCAAACCCTTGACGATATGCTTAGAGCTTATGTTTTGGAGTTTAAGGGTAGTTGGGATGAACATCTTCTATTCATTAAGTTTGCTTTAAACAGTAGCTACCACTCAAGCATTGGTATGACTCCCTTTGAAGCTTTATATAGTAGACATTGTAGATCCCTGGTTGTGTGGTTTGAAGTGGGAAAGATGGCATTGCTAGTTCTGGATTTTGTCATGGAAGCCTAGGAGAAGGTGAGGTTGATTAGGGAGAGATTGAAAACAGCCCAAAGTAGACAAAAGTCCTATTCCAATGTGAGAAGAAGAGATCTTAAGTTTAAGGTTGGTGATTAGGTCTATTTGAAGGAATCACCCTTGAAAGGTGTGGTTCAGTTTGGCAAGAAGAGGAAATTAAGCCCAAGGCTTGTGGGTCCTTATAAGATTTTGAGGAGAGTGGGTAAGGTTGCATATGAGTTGGAGTTGCCTATGGAGATGGACATGGTTTATCCGGTCTTTCAGGTATCCATGTTGAGAAAATATGCGGGTGACCCAAGTCCTATAATGCCCTTGGATGTTGTGGGTGTTATAGAAGATAATTTAACCTATGAGGAGATTCTGATGGAGATTTTGGATAGACAAGTGAAGAGGTTGAGAAATAAAGATGTAACCTCCGTCAAGGTCCGTTGGAGGAACCAATAAATTGAAAGTGTCACGTGGGAAGCCGAAGCGGACATGAGAAAGCGATACCCATATCTCTTCCACTCCACTTAAGCCAAAGGTACTAATTTAAGTCCACTATATGATTTCATGTCTTAAGTTTCAGTCCTTATGTCATTTTGCATGAATTCATGTTTATACTGACATGTTTATGGTGATTTTTGACATTCATTATGGGATTTTTGAGAATGAAGTTTAAATGCATTTGTTGCATTCACGTCGGGCTGAAATCTTCATGATTACTTCTCCTATGCACTTTTCTTTGACATTCGGGGATGAATGTTCCTAAGGGGGAGATATTGAAATACCCTAAAAATGTGCTTTAGAAATGCCCATAATCGTAATTTCAATATATCTCAAAATTCGTGCGTGATATTAAACATCCGACTTCATATTCTCAATCAGGGAGCAAAATTTAGTGGGATATGTGTATAACTCAAATTTTAGAGGACCCGTAGCGAAAAATAATTTTCACTAATTTTTCTTAACCAATGTGTATCTGCGACCAGGCTGTGATGCGGACTGAGCGCAAATCAGTGTTATTCTGTCCATCCGATAGGTCTACGTCGCGCATCAGGCATTTATTAGTACAAGGTTTTCTTAATTTTTTGTTTCGGCCAAAGGGCATTGGGTCAAAGCCACATACCGACTTATACATGAAAATACCTATACTTAGCCTTTTGCAACTTTATATCACTTAAGACCCTCCCAAAAACCTCTCAAAGACTTAACCAAATATCTCATTCAAATTTCAAGGATTTCAATCCTGACTTTGGAACTCAAGGATTCTATTTAAGTTCCAATTTCAGTTCAAGCTCATCTCAAGAAAACCCAAGTTTGAGGTATGTGGGTTTCATCCATTGGGTCATTTCACCATGGAGCCCAATCTTCCTTTTTATGAAAATTGAATATTTTCAAGTTGTACCATCTATGGGCATCTGTTATTATGGATTAAGAGTATAAATTATCTTGCGGTTTTATAAAAAGTTGATTGATTATGCATAACTAACTATTTCAAGCTTGTACTATGAATGAGTTTTGTCTATTAATTCTATGCATGTTTTGAGTTATGAAACTATGATCTATTATGAAATTTGATGATGCGTTTCAAGGTACCCAATATGAGGGTTTTATAATATGTTGGTGGGTTGATTTGCATTGAGTTTTCTCACATGATTTCACTCTTGAATTGCATGATTTTGAATTAGCATTATACACCCATCAAGTATTTGATAAAATGCCAAGACAAGAATTCTCAAGTTATTGATGATCTACAACATGATTTACAAGTCAAGTGACTATATTATGATTAAGGACTTTCAAATATGTATTGAATTCATGAAAAGTATCCATGATGTTACAAGTATCAAGTTAGTCCGTATTTCAAGATTTTTACCTCTTGTGATCCATTCATGTTAAAGCATAGGTTCATGTATCATTATGATCTACACTCATGTCTCATGATAGGCTCACCATTAGAGGTCAAGTATGTCTAAGAACTACTCATATCATGTTTTCATGTTTCTTACAAATTATACAAGTTATGGTTATTTCAAGTATTCTGTGGGATTAGACTTAGCACCGATGGATTAGATGTCGACGTGGACTATCATCAAGGGTCCATACTCCTTTCCTTAAACTATGTACCAACATAAGATTATCCTTTACCCTTCCTATACTAGTGAATCCATTTAGTGTACTTTATCATGAAATCCATCTTGAAATGGGATGAGTTCTTGTAAAGGGGGTTACATCTCTGAAATGGGACGGGCTCCCGTAAGGTGAAGTATAGTTTACCTTGACAGGTAGACCACCTCTTTACCGATGAGGGGTAATCATTGTGATTCCAAGTTGTAGCTCACTTGCTCTTACTTTTGTCGGTTAGGGCCTCTTCCCGCATATGTATTATATCCATGCAAGTTGAATGATTTACAAGCATTTATTACTTCAAGAATTTACCATGCATGCCATACTGAGATCTCACTTATCTATTGCTTAATACAATTCAGTAGACTATATTAGCTTATATCTTGTTGCATTCCATCCTACAAACTTAGTACATTTAAACGTATTAACGCATACTGAAACGACCCCAAAAAGTACCCGAAAATATGCCCCGAAAGTGCCCGCAATGTAATTTCAATATATCTCAAAATTCATGCGTTATTTTGAAAATTTGACTTCATATTCTTGTTCAGGGGGCCAAATTTAGGGGAAAAGGGTCTAATCCCAATTTTTTAGAGCAACCGTAGCAAAATCCGAATTTTCAAAGTGAGCCCAAAACAGTGTCCAGGGGCACGCCCTACACGAGACGCGCCCCTGGACAAAAATGGTCCAGTTGTATTTTTTAGTCCAAGACTTTTAAGTCTTGGGCCTATGTCCCCCATGCGTGAAAATACCTATACTTAGCCTTACTTAACCCTCATATCATCCTTAACGTTTTCCTACATCCTCTCAAACACTTAGACTCATATTTCACCCTAAATTCAAGTCGTAAAACTCAAGATCAATCTCAAGGATTTCATTCAAGCTTCATGTCTCCATCTGCAATCTTTCTCAAGTTCATCTCCGAAGCTAAGTTATGTGGTTTTCTTTCATGGGTTCCTTTTACCCATGATACCCATGCTTCCTTTTACTCAAAATTGCATGATTTAAAGTTGACTTACTCATGAGTCTTGATTATTATAAATTTCACTACACAGTGACTTGGGATTTCATGAAAGTATGATTGTTTTAGCATGTTTTGAACTATAAATCTTAGATCTAATGTGGGATTTGATGAAGAGTCTTGATATATGTTTCTTCAGGGTGATACAAAGTGTTGATTAATGGTTTACACGGGATTTACTAGTATGATTTTACTCTTAAATTGTATGGTTTCATATTGGCATTACACACCCTCTGATTGTTTGATAAAATGTCCGGCTAGGATTTCTTGAGGAATTGAAGGTCTAATGCATGTCTTATGAGTTTAATGATGTTATGATTATTATATAATGATGAAATAATGATGAAATTATGTATGTATGTGATGACCAGATGATGATGAAAAGGAATGTATGTATATAATGATGAAAAGAATGTACATATATGTGTTTAATCATGTAAAGCACCTACGGTATTGCAAGTGAATCGTTGGGCTCTCACGTTGTTATATTCTTGGGAATTGTTGATGAGTTATGGAGTTATTATCCTAAGGTTTATGTTGTTTTGTATTGTGAAGCCTACTAGAAGGGGTTATCAATTATGTTATATGTTTTTACCCTCTAGTGCAAGGTCAATTCCTACATGTAGGGATTGTGGACTATGTTGTACACTTTATCCTCGTGTATGAAGTTATACTATTAACTTACTCATGTCAACTTGTAGGGGTTATGAATTATGTGATACTCCTCACCCTCGTGTATGATTTGGGGCTATGCTATGTACTCATTTGAGGTTATGCCATGCACTCATATTCACATGTAGGGGTTATGAGCAATATTGTACTCCTAACCCTCATGTATGATTTTGAGGTTATGAAATACACTCACATGAAGGGGTTATGAACTATGTAGAATGCCTTACCCTCATATGCACACATGTAGGGGTTATAACTTATGCTACCTTTTACCCTCATGTGCTATTCACCATCTCATATTCCACCCATTACGTACTAAAAAGTGTTATGACTCATGCTAAATCCCTCAAACTCTAGTGAAAGGTATTTGGATGATCTAATCATGTTACCTCATTGGATTAAACATGCTATGTAAGAATGATTATTTTCAAGCATATTTTACAATAAGCATTGTTCATACAAGACATGTTGCTAATATACTATCACTTGTTATGATTATGCATTTTGATTATATCGCCTATCTCTTGTTGCATTGCATCCCACATACTTAGTACATTCGAACGTACTAACACATACTCTATGCCTACATTATATCACCATATAGGAATCGGAACCCCCCTTGAGCATTTCCACCCACATGGCTAGTACGGTTTCACTTAATCTTGTTGGTGAGTCCTCCATTCCTAGGATGTTGGTCTATGTTTCTTAT
This sequence comes from Solanum clarkiae, assembly GCA_011800125.2. Classification (NCBI taxonomy): domain Eukaryota; kingdom Viridiplantae; phylum Streptophyta; class Magnoliopsida; order Solanales; family Solanaceae; genus Solanum; species Solanum clarkiae. Next base: position 12,896 of record JAABOM020129800.1, read on the forward strand.
CCTATGTATTGATACTTTCTTCTTTATTGCTATTTTGACTATGAGTGTGAGCCTGATTACTTTGTCTTGGCCCCCGCTAAGTATCTATGTTTAGAAGTGTTGTTGGACAAGTTGTATATTATGCTTGAGCTTGACTCATCTATGGTATTTGACTATTACTCTCTTTCTCTATCTCTCCCTTAGTCCCACTTCCCCTTGTTTATGCTTATCCCTTATTGTTATTTTAATTGCTTCTGCGACCAAGGATATGTAATGTTATGCTATGAGGCTTCTTTGGAGTTCAATCGGGTTCTCCATTTGTCGGTCATGTCTAGGCCCTAGGCTTGGGTCGTCGAAAAGGTGCAACTAGAGTACTAGGTTGTTAGATCTTTGGAATCTAACATACCGCATCGATTAAAGTCTTATTCATGGTTGTGTTATGTACCACAACTATGAGTCGGAGGTTATGAGATGCTTCAGGAAATGTTTCTCTTCTTCATGTTCTAAGTCATGCTATAGAGTTGAAGTAAGTTTAACCCCCCCCTTAACAATTGTTCTTTACGATACTAGTTGATCATGCCTAACCTAAGAAGAGGAAGAGCCCACGCTCCACAGAGATAACTGGCTAATGTAGAGCTTCGGGAGGCTCTCACTTTGCTTGCTCATGTTGTGGCAATCAAGTCAGCCAAGGGGCCCAAGCCTCTCATGCCCCTACACCGACTTCTCGGGTGAGAGACTTCATGCGGATGAACCCGCCGGTGTTCTATGGGTCAAAGGTGGATGAGGATCCACAAAAGTTTGATGATGAGATTTACAAGGTATGGGCCATAATGGGTATTAGATCAGACGATAACGCGGAGTTGGAAGCGTACCGACTCAAAGGGGTGGCACATACATGGTATAACCAATGGGGGGAGGAGATTGGAATCAACAATATGGTGTATTGGGAGGAGTTTAAGGCAGCTTTTCTTAATCTGTTCTTCCCTTGTGAGTTTAGGGAAACCAAATTGATAGAATTCATGAATTTGAGACAAGGGTCAATGAGTGTAAGGGAGTATGCCCTCACGTTCAACCAACTCTCGAAGTATGCTCCTCACTTGGTTGCCAACCCAAGGGCTAGAATGAGCAAGTTCATGATGGGTGTGTCCGACTTGGTAAGTGAAGAATGTCGGTCCGCTTTATTGATTAATGATATGGACTTTTCCTATTTGATGATCTATGCCGAACAAATGGAGATGGAGAAGCTTAGGAAGAAAAGGAGTGGGGAGTCCAAGGGGGCTCAGTTTGAGGATGACCAGTTTCAAGGAGGCGATGGTGGAAAGAGTTTTCCAAAATGCCCAAATTGTGAAAGGCATCATCATGGAAAATGCTTATAGAATTCAAGATCATGTTACGGGTGTGGAAAAGAAGGTCACAAACTTATTGATTGCCCTTATATCCGGAACAAGGGAAAGAAGGGTCATTCTTTAGGCCAATGTGAGTTTCTTTGACTTTGATATGTATGCATGGAAAGATTATGGTGTCCGCATTCCTTTAATTTTTCCTCTTGTTTCTTGTGGGCTTCACGTGTGTTCTGGTTGGTTATATGAACCTTAGTGTCCACACCTTTATTGAGTCTATTGTTGCTAGAAGGTTCATCAGTATTGTGTTCTCATTGCATTAGGTCTTGCCTTGTTACTTGTTGGATTCGGTGTGGTGGATTTTAATGTTATTCTTGTGTTGGATTAGTTGCATATATGTTGTGTCTTTATTGATAGTGGGGCCCATTGATATGCTATCAAAATATAACACATTTAATGTGTGAGTTCTTAATGTGACTTTCTATGGTTTTTATGTATTTTTGTATTGTTCTTGCAGGAAAGTTAGGTTGGTGTGATTGTAAGAAAAATTGCAGATTTTGCTGAAGCATAGGACACACGAGTTCACCTACCAGTCGTAGACCAAGTTACGAGTCGTAAGGTGTTACCGCAGGAAGAAACAAAGACTAAAAATGGGGAATCTACTAAGTGGAGGTCAACTCTACGAGGCCATCCTACGAGTCTTAAGTTTGACTACGACTCGTGTAGGTGTACTCATAGCAGGAAACAGAGAGCCCAAACTTTATATCAACAACTGAAGGCTTAGACTACGAGAAGACCATACAAGTCATAGCCCAATCTACGACTTATACTAGTTGGTCGTACCAGTTGAGTCCAAGATACCAAGAACTTGATACAAGACCCTGGTTACGACTCGTAGGTCACTCTATGAGTCATACCTGTGAGGCGTACTAGTTGCCAGCTGTCTTTTCTGTGTAATTTTTAGTGTTAAACTTGTAACTACTGTAGATACTCTAAGTTAGGTTTTATTTTGGGGAGAAGAATGAGATTCCATTGGAAAGACATTGAATGTGACTTTGAATATTCTTTCAAGAATATTTTAGGGTTTTAGCAAAGTTCTTCATTTTTCTCTTGGAAAACAAAATTTTGGAGATTGCAAATCTTGCTTTGTACTTATTGTCAATCTATCAAGCTTGTGGTGTGCAACTTGTGGTGTCTTTAATCTTCATTGGTTTGGGTAAAATTCTCAATCATGTCTTGTATTTGCATTTTTGTTTGTTTTTCCTTAGCCATGAGTAGGTAAGCACCCACAACATGGGGTTGTGGGAACCATAGGTAGTTGACTTGAGATGACCTAGGTTTGTACATTTTCATGATTGGGGTTTTGCATGCATTATCTATTTCTCTTCATTATAGTGTTGTTTGGTGGTGGAGAACACCAAACCCTGCCTATTATCACGATCCTGACCAAGGTAGTGATGAATAGGAAAGGGGAAATAGATGAAAGGATTCAATTGATTTGTTCTCATCTAATCAACCAAACTTGACTAAGGGAGGTTGACTAGGAAAATAGGTAATGGTTAGTTGGCACGCCATGGTTGTTGACCAAGCGACATGGTGAAATTCGACATTCACCTTCACAAGAGGGCTGGAAGAACCTAAGTTGTCATCCTCCATGTGAATCTCTCAATTGTAGTTTTGTTATCTAGGTTAATCGAGTCAACAAACCATGGGGAACACAATTCCCAAGTTGTCCCTAAAATTGAGTGTTTTCCTGCATCGTAGTTTAGTGCCTATTTATTTTTGTTCTTGAATCACAACCCCCTCTTTTTAGAGATTTTAGTGATAGATACTTGAAAGGATTAGTAGTGAAGTGTTGCAGTCAAACCCTGTATTCCCTGTGGATTCAACCCTAACCTTCTGTTAGGTTAATTACTGACAACAACTGCTTTCTTGTTGGAGCATGAATATCAGATTATCAAAAATTATGGCACCGTTGTCGAGGAATACAACTATGTTTAGACTTGATTTCATTATTCGCTAGTTCAAGTGTTAATTTCTAGACTCTTTTGTATTTTACTTTTACTTTTTGTTTTTGCTATTTAATTCTATTCACAGGTTGATTGGTACCATGACTAAACAAAGGATCTATATCGCAAATGACTTATTGGAAATCTTGCGGAGGCGATCACTGTTTTATGGACAATAGTTCGAAGAGCCCCAAATTTACCTACAAAATCTTACTCAAACATTGAGGGGGGTTCTTGGGACAAGACATCCTGCCTGGGAGGCCATGGCTCTTCAAGCCTTCCCCATGACTCTCCAGAGTGTAGCTGTAGAATGATAGTCAATTCTACCATAAGATGTTTGTTCTAGCTGGGAGGAGGTGCGGAGAGTCTTCCTTATGAAATTCTAAAAGGGCCCCAACCAGTGAGAGCTACAATATAACATCTCTAATTTTAAAAGGGTTCCAGGAGAATCTGTGGTGGAAACTTGGGAAAGGTATAAGAAGTGCTTGGCAACGAACCGAATCCATTGTCTGACTGACGATGAATTGGTGGCTATCTTCTACAAAGCACTACCCTCTTAACAACAAGTACATGTCGATGCTTTAGTCGGAGGGGAGTGTTTGGCTTTTCTGAGACAACCATTCAGCTAAATTGCTGAATAAATGGTTAAGTTATCTGCGATCATACAGGTTTATCAACCTTAGCAAAAGCAGCTTGTGCCATCCACTAGTTTATTCGAGGGAACCCCAAGCAATACTAGAAAAGAGAGTACACCTAATTGGCTCAGGTTACCACCCAAACATTGCTGCATTGATACGTTGACAATGATTGAGCATATGCTTGAACATGTCCTGACCAAGGTCAACGAGCAAGAGGATGTTGTTTAGGAGATAAAGTTTGGTGTTTCTAAGGATAACTACAAGGTTGAACAACAAATCGTAGCAATACAAAATCTTGGAGACAGGATGGAGTAGCTTGTTGAACAGCTAGGGTCGGTGCAGGATGAGTAGAGGAAGTGTCAAAGGAGCAGCGATAAGACTCTTGGAGAAGTCTGAGTATCCAGAATGGCAAAGTCGAGCTACGACGTTAAACAAGGTGCTTCTTGGCAGGCAACCCAAGTATCTTTTGTGTTTTGGATTGTTTTATGATATTTTCATTCGACTAACTTGTAGGATGGTAGTCTACTGTTTTGTTATGATTGTTAATACTTAGAAATTGCTGCATTATTTTGCATTTTCATGTATCTTGAGTAATTGGTTGCAGGAACAAATCAGAGAATTAGGAGTAGAAAGATTATTGATGGGAGCATTCTTTACGAGCAGGCCTAGGAGTCGTTGTCATCATTATGGCTCATAGTCATGCCTCATAGAGAGAAACAACGACCATGGCAAGTTGACACACATGCTATGAGCCAACCTTATAGTTCGTAGAGTCCTCTACAAGTCGTAGGTGGGGTTTGTAGTGCCCAGGGATGACATCAATATTTTCCTAAGTGTTGGGTCTGCTATGAGATCGGAATCTACGAGTCATAGATGCCCTACGACTCGTAGTCGGGGTCTTGTAGACTAGTCCTACAGAATTTTAAAAATGACCCGGTTTGGAATATTAAAGGAGTATCATCTCTTGGCTCCTTATTTCCCTCCTTGAAATGGTTTTTCTTCCTCTATAATCCCTAAACATCATTTTGCACTATTTCATTCATCCCTAAAACATTCTTCTATTAGCATATCCCAGAAAGGGAATTCCCCAGGGTTTTGGCTTTTGCTTTCTTTCTTATCACATCTTTAACTTTCAACTTGTAAATATTCATGGTTAAGTTTGGCATACCCATGAGACAATATTTCTTTGCCATTATTTGGATGAATATTGTGTGACCTGGGTAAACAAAACCTTTTGTAAGTGATTATGGTAGTATGAAAAGTATGATTGAGAATTGCCTACTCCTGTGTAGTGATTAGGTTCTATGTTTCTATCCTTTCTTGATAATTGTGAAGTTTTATTTGGTGGTTGAGTGCGCTTGTTTCATGATCTATAGGTAATTATCTTGTGAGACCATGTTGGGGCTGAAATTTGTTGGTGTTGGGGTATTATAATTTTGTTTCTATGAAAGACTCAAGTATGAACTTGAGTAACCCTTTGTATGCCTTTGTGTGTGCTATACCATTGATGAAATTGGTGATTTCCAAAAGTAGCTCATACTAGAAATGTTTTGACCGGAAAGGAGGATTCATATTTCATTGTGGGATATCTTGTAAAGTGGAGTGATTAGATGTATTATAGGGTTAACTATGTGTTTTTGATTTCTTATGCTTCCTGGTTACCTTTTGGCCATTGTTGAAAGGTTAGAGGCACCTAGGGTGCTCTCTGTTTCCTGTTATAGGGACCTACTATGAGTCATAGGGCACCCTATGATATGTAGTGGCCCTTCGTAGAAGGCAACAGTCATCCATGATGCCATAACATTTTCCATCTGAGACTCACCTACGACTCATAACACTTGTTACGACTCATTATGTTGGTCTTGTGGGCTAGATCTAAATGTTCAAAATGTTTCTGGAATGAAATATGAGCACAGGCTATGACTCGAAGGACAACCATACTAGTTGTACCTACGTCTCATAGCTAATTACAGAATGCACTTCTCTAAGATACCTTGGTACTATGAGGCTACAGTACGGCTCGTAGGTCACCCTACGAGTCATACCTTTACCTCGTACCTGCAACCCTGCACCTGGTTCAGTTATTTTTACTTAAGTAACTTTATTGTTTCTTGTTTGATTGTGTTTTGTTGGAATAAAACATCATGGGACTCATGCTTTGGTATGTAGTGGTTTTTCTGGGGCAATGCCTCAAAGAGGTTGAAGGGGTACTGCCTCAACTTCAGGACATCGACTCTAAGATGAAACATCAGATGATGATCAATCTACTGAGGAGATGAATCTACACTCTGACCCTGAAGCTAACGTTCCCTTGACAAGATCACAAACAACAAGGGTTTCACTGGAAGTAGATAGCCCCTCCTAGTCAGAAGAGGAGGGTGACGAAGAAGGGTCAAATGATGATGCTTCACTCTCTGAGTTTAATTCTCTTGAGGTATCTCAAGCTCAGCTAGAGGAGACTGCTCCCCTACCGCCAACCAATTCTACCTATATCTTCACCTTCACAGACCCCAAAAACACAAGGTAGTGTGTCCCAGGGATGAGAGAGATTTACGACATGGGACTGGAACAAAAAAGTCGAGGGAGGCCAGTGCACAGATTTCATGATGAGGCAAGGTTAAAAGACTCAAGGGTAAGTAGTATACTGGGGCTAGAAGCTAAAGTTGAACGCTAGGGGCTAGGATGGCTATCACTAGCGTTGGGAAATTACGCCCCCTACCAGGTCCGAGAATTCTATTCCTCCTACTATGCTACTGTACACAATAATCTTACAAGGCACAAGAAGCCCATTGAGCAGCCACGATTTAGTAAAGTCTTGGTCAGAGGTGCAGTTGTTGATATCTCAAAAAAAATCATTCAGAGGGTACAGTTTGGGCCAAATTACAGATTGCCACTTTTCACTGCGGAGTACGATCATAGGATTGCAGATATGAGAAAGGTAGTTAATTAGAAGGATGCCGGACTGAGAACAGTGCTCCTTAGGTGGATAGTTGATCTACATTTGCAAGGAAGGTGTTGAGCCAACATGGGTTGCAAACCACACTGAATACATTCTGAAGGCCCACCTCTCATTCAGGGCAAACTTTTGGTAGTCCATTATCCGTTGTCGCATCAGACCCACATTTATGGATAATCATACTAGAGAGGGTTATATTTTTGGCTAGCATCTTGGCAGGGTATAAAATTGACTGGGCTCACGTTATAGCATATCAAATCCATGAGTCGGCAGTTCGCACCCAATAAACATTGCCATTCCCCATCTTAATACATAGATTGTTCAAGGAAGCTAGGGTGTGAGTCTCTCTCCACTTGGACCCTCATGTAGAGGCTGTGCATATGATGGATCCCAGTCTAATCAAGGTTGATGAGAACCTAGTGGCCCTATAAAGAGCTGTTCCACCTTCTACTCCAGAGCCATTCCCTGTAGAGCCTTAGACTCAAGGTTCAACTCCTGCTGCTACTGACACTACTCCAGCTACTGCAGAGGCTTCACTAACTGTTGTGATTGAGTCCACGCCATCCTCCAGTACTTCAGTACCAACAGTATCTACACTACACGTTGATTCTATTATCTCTGTTGTTGCTATTTAGGCACCATTATGCAGGGTGGCTACAATGGAATCTAGGCTATAGGCTTTAGCAGCATAGGTCAGACCTTGGGTCAGCCAGACCGTAAGGGACTCAAAGGAGAGGATAAAGGCATTTGCCCGTGATTTGGTTAGTCAGAGAGTTAGAAGGATGGATGTCCTAGTTGATGCTTTTGATGCGAAAGTCCAGCGGAGGCTTGAGGGAGATCGGCCTGTTGATATGAGCGTAGTAACATAGGAGTTAGCCAAGTTTAAGGACAACTTATTGCAGATGTTAGTAGTCCCTGTTGCGGTCCCAGAGGTGGTACCGACGGGTGACAAGGTGTTTGACTAGCTAGCTAATCGCCCCCATGCTAATGGGAAGAGGCCCCCCAAGACAAATGACCTATAGTTGAGCCACAAGAGGCCTAGACCTAATGACCCAGCAGCCCCGATGGAGGATCCGATACCAGAGGAGGTGGTGCAGGAGTCAATCTTATTGGTGGCCGTATAGTGAGACAGGGAGCAGCAACATTCACATGGAGAGTGTGGTTCACGTACAACTGCGTCCCAGAATGGTGAGGAGGAGGTCGTGAGCCAGGACCCTGTTGACCAGATAGATACCGGTGCTTGAGCACCATGATGTTTGCCCCTGTTGACCCTACTTCTTATTTTTTCTTTATGGATACTTTGTTCTTTTGTTGGAAAATCTTTTTATTATGTTGATTTTTTGAGTTGTTTAAATATTTTTATGTTGGATGTTGTTTCTATTTATATTCTGGATGTTAGTTTTTAGTTTTTAATGTGTGTGTGTGTATATA
>JAABOM020129811.1:0-21247 GCA_011800125.2 Solanum clarkiae
AGCCATTTTGCTTTATTCCATCATACTCCAAGGCCAAAAAATAGTCAATATTTGGCTCCATCCGAGATTGATGGAAACAACGTTGAATTTGTCCAAGTTCGATTATTAATAAAGTCCATGTTAAGGGTGTAATTTTAGCCCATGTTTTAGCATCATAAATGGACTATAATTTCATCCCAAGAAGGATATAAAAAGAGCCTAAATACATCAAAATTTCTTTGATACTTTCGGCCCAAACAAACTAAGAGAAAGGAGAAAAATGGGCAGCAAAGGCCTATCAATTTGGAGCCCTGTTAGGCCCAAAAGAAAGGGGGGAAATGGTACATTACCCACTTTATAAAATAAGGCCTAAAATGTAAAAGAAAGTTGGCCAAATAAATCCTTTAAAAGTGCTTACAAGCAGCTCCTTCAAGTTATTTAACTTAGACAAACAAATCAACTTTCCAAAGCTTTCTCTCTACACCTTCTTAACCTTGCAAAGCAGCCACAAAGAGATTTTTAGGGTTCATGGAGAAGCCCTATACCTTGAGGGTAAAGGTAAGTAAGAATACCTATATGTTTAGTATTGTTTTCTCATTAAAAAGAAGAGGCTAAGCTAATTATACCTTTGCTGAAATTGTTGGACAGCCTATGTTCCAAAGGTTGTTGTACATTTTTCTTTATATTTTGAAGCTTTTCTCTTTTTGGTTGGATTTATTATGAAGGGAGGCTACTATTCTTAATTATTCCTAGCTCTATAATGATGTATAAAGGCTGTTGTACCATATTTACAGTCTGCAAAACTGAGTTCTTGTATGATATCGTAATTGTCCTCTTAATAGGAACTTGTGGCTGATGATTGGAGATTATTGTTTCACGTTCTACATATACTTTAGAACTATTTTTGCACTATTTTAGGATTTTTTGTATGTGTATATATGGTGGGTACTGTTTGGTTAAAGTTGGAACAAATTTGGAATTGTCGACGTCGAAATGTAGCGAAGGGATGTAACATTATGCCGCCTATTTGTATGTTGTGTAGAATTATTATGTGTTGTGCTTTTTGGGTTGTTGTAAGACTATTATATCACTAAAATAGGTTGCACATGATATGTATATGAGAATGTGTATTAGAGAATATGATTAGAAGCGGAAAGATTGAAAGAATACACTCGGGTTTATGATTATTAGCTTGCTGCCCGTGTGTTTTTTTATGAGATTCGGCTGCTGAGATGTATCTATTGGCTACTAATACTAGTTTTATCACCTACTATATTGTAGATAAATATTTGTAAGAAAGGAAGGTATCTCAAGGTAATAGCGAGGTCGTACAGCAAGGTATGTAAGGCTACTTGATTTCATATTATTTGGCATAAAACATAGATCCCTCCTTGGCACATAAAGGCACCTACAACTCTGACACAACTATTAATCGTGTCTCCACTCTTTCACATGTTCATATGCTCCCATACATAGTCACCTTCAAATTTGCGTATGTACTTGGATACCAAGTTACATGGGTTTTTGTTGCTAAATAAAGTTCACGAGTTGTTTCATCTCATACGCATTTCATTAATTCTGTAATGTACTCTTTTCATTGTCGTATTGTCTTGTATGATTATTTACATGTCACATGCTACATCTACAGTCCTGTAACTCATAACATATTTTCTAGTACACATTATCATATACATATTATGTGTATCCTGTTTTAGTTCCATAACATTCTTACAATAGCCCACAAAGCACAACACATAACAATTCTACACAACATATAAATAGGAGGCATAACGTTACATCCCTTCGCTACATTTCGACATCGACAATTCCAAACCTATTCCAACTTTAACTAAACAGTGTCCACCATATATACACATACAAATAATCCTTAAATAGTGCAAAAATAGTTCTAAAGTATATGGAGAACATGAAACAATAATCTCTGATCATCAGCCCACAAGTTCCTATTAAGATCATATTTATGATATCATACAAGAATTCAGTTTTGTAGACTTTAAAAATGGTGCAGCAACCTTTATACATCATTATAGAACCAAGACTCATTAAGAGCATTAGCCTCCCTTCATAATCAATCCTTTTAAATAGACAAGAAAAATGTACAACAACCTTTGGAGCACATGTTGTCCAACAATTTCAGCAAAGGTATAATCAGCTTAGCCTCTTGTTTTTCATGAGAAAATAATACTAAACACATAGATATTCTTACTTACCTTTACCCTCAAGGTGTAGGGATTCTCCATGAACCCTAAAAGTCTCCATGTAGCTGCTTTGCAAGGTTAAGAAGGTGTAGAGAAAAAGCTTTGGAAAGCTGATTTTTTTGCCTAAGTCAAATGACCTGAAGGAGCTGCTTGTAAGACCTTTTAAAGGATTTCTTTGACTGAATTTCTTTTAAATTTTAGGCCTTATTTTATCAAGTGAGTAATGTACCATTTTTACCCTTTCACTTGGGCCTTAAGGGGCTCCAAATTGATAGGTCTTTGCTGCCCATTTTTCCCCTTTCTCTTAGTTGGTTTGGGCCTAAATTATCAAAGAAATTGTGATGTCTTTGGGCTCTTTTTATATCCTTCTTGGGCTCAAAATATAGTCCACTTATGAAGCTAAAACATGGGCTAAATTTACACCCTTAACACGGACTTTAGTCATAATTGGACTTGGAAAAATTCGACGTCGGGCCTCGTCTCTGTCTAGCTAGAAAATTTAAGCTAAGTAAGTAGGTGACTCACCTGCTTGCTTCCTAAGTACTACAAGAACCTCACTTCTCTCACTTCATTTAAGGCCACGATCACCTCAATTTGACATAAAACTTGTATACGCTCGATCAACTTAAGTGTTAGACGCACACATCGCCCACTAACATGAGATTCAAGAACTTTCAAACATAGGCGCTAATTTGACAAAGCCATATCATGTTTCATGTGCATAGGATAAGTACATGTAAGGTATGGGGTGTTACATAGTCGCCCCTTAGGAACACTCATCCTCGAATGTTAGCATAATTAGATAGCTTAACCATGTTCAACGCAGTAATCATTCAAACACACATACCTACTAAGGCCTCAATCTGCATGTTGCACTTCCTCTTTCGCTTCAAATAAGTAAGGGTGTTTTGATTTCATCGCATCCTCAGCCTCCAATGTTATCTCTTCGGCGTGCTGGTTTCTCAAGAGTACTTTAACTGAAGCTATTTCTTTATTCCTTAGCTTCTTAACTTGACCATCTAGAATCACAATAGGTACCTCTTCGTAAATGAGATCTTCTGTAACCTGCATATCTTCTATAAGAGTGATACGGGATGGGTCACCTGTGCATTTTTGAAGCATTGAGACATGAAAAACGGGATGAACCATTGAAAGATCTTGGGGTAGCTCTAGTTCATATGCAACTTGCCTGAACCTCTTAATAATCTTATATGGCCCTATGTAAGTAGGCTCAGTTTTCCTTTCCTACCAACCCTCATAACCCCTTTCATTGGAGACACCTTTAAAAATACCCAATCCCCTACTGAGAATTCTAGTCCTCTCTTCCTAGCATGCACATATGATTTGTGACGACTTTGGATTGTTTCTAGCCGCTACTGTATTACCCTAACTATTTCCATGGCTTGTTGTACTAGATCTGGCCCAAACAAGGTGGTTTCACCCACTTCAAACCATCCAATTGACAACCTATATTTCCTTCCCTACAAATCTTCGTAAGGTACCATTTTAATGTTTGAATGGTACCTATTATTATAGGCAAATTCAATAAGTGGCAAATGGTCCACCCAACTACCTTTAAAGTCCAATGCACAATCCCGCAACATATCTTCATGTGTTTAACTAGTGCACTCAGCTTGACCATCTGTCTGAGGGTGGAATGTTGCACTCAAATTTACTTTTGTCCCTAAACTCCTTTGGAAGGACTTCCAAAACTTTGCAGTGAATTGAGCCCTCCGATCATATATAATGGAGATTGGGGCTCCATGTAGCCCGACTACGTCTTTGCAGTATAGCTTGGCATACTCTTCAGCTGTGTAATCACTCCTAACCGGCACGAAGTGTGCTAACTTGTCATTCTGTCAACTATTACCCATATGTAGCCAAACTTCTTAAATGAGCGATGCAACCCGGTAACAAAATACATATTAATCATATCCTACTTCTATGTTGGAAGATCTATACATCACATATAACCTCCTGGCTTTTAGTATTCTACTTTCACTTATTGGTAATTTGGACAATGAGCCACAAATTCTGCAAGGTTCTTTTTCATGCCTCCTTACCAAAACATTCCCTTCAAGTCATGATACATCAGAGTTGATCCAGGATGGATGGAATATCTGGAATGATGGGCTTCTTCCACTATCCTCTTCCTTAGTCCATTAACATCAGGCACACATAATCTATTTTGGAAATAAAGTACTCCATTGTGTAAGATCAAAGCCATTTATTGTACCCTAACTTACCCTGTATTTAAGTCATCGTAAAATGATATCCTCGAAGTATTTTTCTTTCACCTCCATTACCAATGAAGACTCCGCAGTATTATGCACAACGACTCCTTCTTTTGAAGTTTCAAGGAGGCGAACTCCCAAACTAGCTAGTTGTCATAGATCCTTAGCCACCCCTTGACTTACCACGACCTGATCACCAATATTCATGATTGCCTTACGACTCAAAGCATCGTCTACCACATTTGCCTTTCCTGGGTGGTAAAGTATATCAATGTCATAATCCTTTATTTTCTCTAGCCATCTTCACTGTCTTAAGTTTAGATCTTTCTTCTTAGAGATGTATTGTAGGCTCTTATGATCAGTATATATGTCAACGTCAACCCCATACAAATAGTAGCACCATATTTTCAGAGCAAACACAATCGCTGCTAGCTCAAGATCATGTGTTGGGTAGTTTTTCTCATGTGGTCATAGTTGTCTAGATGCATAAGTTATTACCCTACAATCTTATGTTAATACACACCCTAAGCCAACTCCTGAAGCATCATAATAAACTGCATACCCCTCGGTGCCTTCTGGAAGTACTAGCATAGGTGCAGAAGTTAGCTTATTTTTTAGCTCCTGGAAGCTCCTTTCATATACATCATTCTATTGGAACTTGGTTGCCTTCTATGTCAACTTTGTTAGAGGTGCAGAAATAGAAGAAAAACCTTCAACGAACCTTCTGTAATAACCTGCCAATCCTAGGAAGCTCCGCACTTCTGTTGGTGTTATTGGCCTTGGCCAATCTTTCACAGCCTCGATCTTTTGTGAATCAACCCTTATTCCCTTATTAGACGCAATATGACCCAAGAATGCCACTGATTTTAGCCAAAATTCACATTTAGAAAATTTGGCATACAATTATCGATCACGAAGAACCTGTAACACCTGTCATAAGTGATTTGTGTGGTCCTCTTCTGATCTTGAATATACCAAAATGTCATCTATAAATACTATCATGAACACATCCAAGAATAGTTTAAATACCCTATTTATCAGATCCATAAAAACTGTTGATGCATTCATTAGCCCAAATGACATAACAAGAAATTCAAAGTAACCATAACATGTTCTGAAAGCAGTCTTAGGTATATCTTTCTCCTTCACTCTCACTTGGCGATACCCTAATCTCAAATCAATTTTTGAAAAGCATTTGGCACCCTATAACTGAACAAATAAATCATTAATCCTGGGGAGGGGTTATTTATTCTTAATTGTCACCCTATTCAATTGTCAATAGTGAATACACATTCTCAAGGTGCCATCCTTTTTGCATACAAATAGCACTGGTGCACCCCTAGGTGACACACTAGGTCTTATAAAACCCTTCTCCAATAAGTCTTCTAACTGCTCTTTTAATTCGCACTTCTGCCAGGGCTATTCTATATGGAGGGATGAAAATAGGTTGAGTTCCTGGAATTAAGTCAATTCTAAGATCTACATCTCGTTCCGGAGGTAAGCCTGGAAGATCTTCAGGGAACACATCAACAAATTCATTCACTACTAGAACTGATTAAAGAGTTGGAGATTCTGCTTCCATATCCCTTACTCTAACTAAATGACATATATAACCCTTGGATATCATCTTTCTTGCCTTAAAATAAGAGACAAACTTACCCTTTCGCGCCCCAATATTGCCTTCCCATTCAAGAACTGCCTCATTTAGAATGTGAAAGTACACTCTCTTAGTTCGGCAATTCATGGTGGCATAGCAAGAAGCTAACCAATCCATGCCCATTATAACATCAAATTCTACCGTTTCTAGCTCAATAATGTCAGGCAATGTGCCAAGGTCACAAACAGTTACTAACAGTCATAATAACCCTTCTAGCCATAATAGATTCACCGGTTGGTGTGGACCATTCAAATGGTTTGTTCAATAATGTGGGTGGTTTCTTAAGCTTCCTAGCAATTAATGGAGTGATGTATGATAGTGTATAACCAGGGTCAATTAATGCATACACATTATGTGAAAATATGGATAATGTACCTGTGACCACATCGAGTGAAGCTCCCATATTTTGCCGACTCCCAGAGCATAAGTGCGATTATGGACTCCGCTAGAGCTAGCTGCCCCTCTAACACCTCTATCACGAACCGTGGGTGCTTGTCAACCCCTACCTGATAGGGGAACTGATGGTGATGATGCAACATCTGACCAAGTAGATTGTGTCATATCACCCATATGCCTCCTCGGGCAACCTTAGATCATATACCCTGGCACACCATACCCATAACAAGCATCTTTCCCAACATGACATATACCTAAATGACTTCTTCCACACTATTTACAAGGCTGTTTAGGAGACATTTGTTGGCCTATCGAATATCCTATTGTCCGTGCACCTTGATCCTCACTTCGTTGGCCAAACTGATTGCTTCTAGACCCTTGAAGTTATGGTGGAGCACTGGCTGCAGAGTAGGAGGATGAGGGCCTAGGTGGTCTATTAGTAAACCTATGCCTAACATCACCCTGGGATGGTGTGAACTGCCCCGTAGATCTGGTCTTTTTGGCCTGCCTCCTTTCTAACTCTTGTGTCCTTCTTCGTTGCCTCTAATCCTGCGATTTCTATGCAAAAGCTTGCATCCCCGCTATATCCATGTATTTATTCAAGGGAACAATGGTATAGTCTCTGACCAGATATATATCCAACCTATCCACATATCGATGAACTTTATCTTCCATAGTAGCAACTACATTAGGAGCATACCTAGCCAGGGAATTAAATTGAATGTTGTACTCCCTCATGCTTATCCCTTTGTGGAGATTGAAGAAGTGATCTGCACGGGCTTCCCGGATCTCTAATGGCAAGTAATGGTCAAGAAATTCCTCTTTGAACTCTTCTTAAGTAGTTGGAGGTGCATCTATATCCTTAGATTGCTTCCAAGCTTCATACCAAAATATAGCCACACCCTTCAACCTATATGTCGCTAATTCGATAGATTCTGTACCACTCACATGCATAACATCAAAAGTGCATTGAATCTGATCAATAAAGTCTTGTGGATCTTTATTAGGATCTGACCTAGTGAAGGATGGAGGGTCAAAATGAAGGAAGTCATGTATCCTCGTGCCAGTTGCCCTATTCGCACAACTTGCACCTATAAATGGACCTTCATGTCTTTGACCCTGGCTAGTAACTATATGAGTCAATAGTTGGACTTCATTTCTCTGATACTGCAAGGTAGCGTCGATAGGTGGTTATGGGGGAATTTCATTACTTCCTGGTTCATCAGGACCTAGAGGAGTTGGAGATGTCTGTGACAGAGACTCATCTTGAGCCTTATTTCGTTGTCTCACTTAGCTGGGTATACCAATCACCACTTCTACTCCCTTCCCTTTACCTTTGTTTTTTCCTAGTTTCTGGCATACTTGTTGTACAAACTAATTTAGGAGTTAGACACAATCCACCTATTACACTTGGCTCTATGGCACGATCTAAAGAATGAAATGAAAGTAACAACTCCTAAATGTCACGTAGCCTCCTGCTTATAAATGTACTTCACAACACATCGATAAACAAGACTCTACATAGACATGGCTTTGTAAACTCCCTAGCATGACCCGCTCTGATACCACTTTTGTCATGCCCAAAGTCCCGTTAAGGCGGACTGGCACCTGTTGTCGATAAGGCTCGGGAGAACCACCATGTATCCATGCACTTTCTGTATATATTATAAGGGATTTCTTCATTTAACATGCCTTTAAGAAAGTAAACAGTAATAATAAGCCAAAAGGAAATGCATATGGTTAGGCCGTTTGGGCTACGTTGTCTAAAGTATGAGTCATGACCACACTTTGATTTACATAGTCTACAAATCCTCTAGATAAGGAAAAGTATCTGATAAGGGTCGGGACGAGACCTGCCTCGACTAACTATACAATACAAAAATATAAGCTCTAGACGCACAAAGCTCTGAAGCAACCTGGAGCTTGGTAACTACAGTTAGATATCCTGTACTCCTACGGAGGAGATCCACTAGAACCTGTACCTTCAGCACGAAATACAGGTCCCCTCTAAGGGACGTCGGTAAGAGATAAAGTTTTGAATATGTAAGGCAGGAAATACTATATATGAAGCAACAACTCAAATGAAACTATGCAGTAGTGTAGGATGAGAGACCACCTGTAGCTATACTGTGGGATCATATACTTTATGTTCTTTTTATTACTTTACTTTTACTGTATAATCTATGGACATCATGTAGTTCAATTGACTAGTTGATCAGTGGTAAATCCATACCGGGATCAGCCTTGGCTACGTTTTTCCTTTCACCCCTTGGTCTACCCCCCATGATAGGATCGACCCTGGCTAGGTGATTCTTCCACCCCTCGCGTAACCACCCATCAATAGGCAATATACTTTATCTTTCAATTACTTTTGATATGATTCTTTTGGTGGTCATAATATTAAGTTATAGGACTGTAGATGTAGCATGTGACATGTAGATAATCATACAAGACAATACAACAATGAAAAGAGTACATTACACTATAAATGAAATGCGTATGAGATGAAACAACTCGTGAACATTATTTACCAACAAGAAACCATATAACTTGGTATCCAAGTGTGTATGCAAATTTGAAGGTGACTATGTATGGGAGCATATAAACATGTGAAAGAGTGGAGAGACGGTTAATAGTTGTGTCGAAGTTGGTAGGTGCCTTTATGTGCCAAGGAGGGATCTATGTTTCATGCCAAATAATACGAAATAAAGTAGCCTTACATACCTCACTGTACAACCTTGCTATTACCTCGAGATACCGTTCCTTCCTCCAAATATTTATCTACAATATACTAGGTGATAAAACTAGCATTAGCAGCCAGTAGATACATCTCAGCAACCCAATCTCATAAAAACAACACACGGGCAGCTAGCTTATAATCATAAACCCGAGCGTATTCTTTCAACCTTTCTGCTTCTAATCGTATTTTCTAGTACACATTCTCATATACATGTCATGTCCAGCCTGTTATAGTGCCAAAAAGTCTTACGAAAGCCCACAAAGCACAACATATAACAATTCTACACAACATACACATAGGCGACATAACATTACATCCCTTCGCTACATTTCGACGTCGACAATTCCAAACCTAATCCAACTTTAACCGAACAGTACCCACTGTATATATACATACAAATAGTCCTAAAATAGTGCAAAAATAGTTCTAAAGTATATCGATAACCTGAAACAATAATCTCCGATCATCAGCCCACAAGTTCCTATTAAGAGCACAATTACGATATCATACAAGAACTCACTTTTGTGGATAGTAAAAATGGTGCAGCAGCCTTTATACATCATTATAGAAACAAGACTTATTAAGAACAGTAGCCTCCCTTCATAATCAATCCAACCAAAAAGGAAAAGCTTCCAAATACACAAGAAAAATGTACAAGAACCTCCAGAACACATGTTGTCCAACAATTTCAGCAAAGGTATGATCAGCTTAGCCTCTTGTTTTTCATGAGAAAACAATACTAAACATACAAGCACTCTTATTTACCTTTACCCTCAAGTATAGGGCTTCTCCAAGAACCCTAAAAGTCTCCTTGTGGCTGCTTTGGAAGGTTAAAAAGGTGTAGAAATTAAGCTTCAGAAAGCTGATTTGTTTGTCTAAGTTAAATGATTTAGAGGAGCTGCTTGTAAGCCCTTTTAAAGGATTTCTTTGGACAATTTTATTTTACATTTTAGGCCTTATTTTATCAAGTGAATAATGTACCATTTTTCTCCTTTCACTTGGGCCTTAAGGGGATCCAAATTGATAGGCCTTTGCTACCCATTTTTCCCCTTTCTCTTAGTTGGTTTGGGCATAAATTATCAAAGAAATTGTGATGTCTTTGGGCTATTTTTATATCCATATTGGGATGAAAATATAGTCCATTTATAATGCTAAAACATGGGCTAAAATTACACCCTCAACACGGACTTTATTCATAATCGGACTTGGACAAATTGGACGTCGCGCCTCGTCTCCGTCTAGCTAGCAAATTTAAACTAAGCAAGTAGGTGACTCACCTACTAGCTTCCTAAATCCTACAAGCACCTCACTTCTCTCACTTCATTTAAGGCCACGATCTCCTCAATTTTGACACAAAACTTGTATACACTTGATCCTCTTAAGCGTTTGACACACATATCGCCCTCTAACATGAAATTCAAGCACTTTCAAAAACAGGCGCTTATTTGACAAAGCCATATCATATTTCATGTGCATAGGAAAAGTACATATAAGGTGTGGGGTGTTACATCATCCCACATTTAGGAACATTCGTCCTTAAATGTTAGCATAATTAGATAGCTTAACCATGTTTAATGCAATAATCATTCAAACACACGTACCCACTAACGCCCTAATTCTGCATGTTGCACTTCCTCTTTAGCTTCAAATAAGTAAGGGTATTTTGATTTCATCATGTCCTTAGCCTCTCATGTTATCTTGCTTGTTCGCTTCTCTAGAGTACTTTTACTGAAGCTATTTCTTTATTCCTTAGCTTCTTAACTTAACGATCTAGAATAGCAATAGGTACCTCTTCATAGGTGAGATCCTCTATAACCTGCATATCATCAATAGGAGTGATACGGGATGGGTCACCTATGCAATTTCGAAGAACTGAGACATGAAAGACTAGATGAACCATTGAAAGCTCTTAGGGTAGCTCTAGTTCATATGCAACCTGCACGAACCTCTTAATAATATTATATGGCCCTATGTAACATAGGCTCAGGTTTCCTTTCCTACTAACCCTCAAAACCCCTTTCATTAGATACACCTTTAAAAATACCCAATCTCCTAATGAGAATTCCAGTCCTCTCTTCGTAGCATTCGCAGATGATTTGTGATGACTTCGGGTTGTTTCTAGCCACTGTTGTATCACCCTAACTTTTTTCATGGCTTGTTGTACTAGATCTGGCCCAAACAATGTGGTTTCACCCACTTCAAACCTTCCAATCAATGACCTACATTTACTATTATACAAAGCTTCATAAGGTGCCATCTTAATGCTTGAATGGTAGCTATTATTATAGGCAAATTCAATAAGTGGAAAATGGTCCACCCAACTACCTTTAAAGTCCAATGCACAAGCCCGCAACATATCTTCAAGTGTTTGAATAGTGCGCTTAGCTTGACCAACTGTCTGAGGGTGGAATGTTGTACTCAAATTCACTTTTGTCCCTAAATTCCTTTGGAAGGACTTTCAAAACTTTGTAGAAAATTGAGCCCCCCGATCAGATAAAATGGAGATTAGGACTCCATGTAGCCTGACTATCTCTTTGAGGTATATTTTGGCATACTCTTCAGCTGTATAATCACTCCTGACTGGCAAGAAGTGTGCTGACTTTTTGAGTCTTTCTACTATTACCCATATGGAGTCAAACATCTTAAATGAGCATTGCAACCTGGTAACAAAATCCATATTGATCATATCCCACTTCTATGTTGGAAGCTCTATACATTACATATAACCTCCTTGCATTTGGTTTTGTACTTTCACTTGTTGGCAATTTGGACATTGAGCCACAAATTCTGCAAGGTCCTTTTTCATGCCTCCCCATCAAAGCATTCCCTTTAGGTTATGATACATCTTAGTTGATCCTGGATGGATGGAATATCTGGAATGATGGTCTTCTTCCATTATCCTCTTCCTTAGACCATTAATATCAGGCACACATAAACTATCTTGGTAATAAAGTACTCCATTTTGAGTAAGGTCAAATCCCTTTATCATACCCTGACTCACCTTGTCTTTAAGTCATCGTAAAATAGGATCCTCGAACAGTTTTTCTTTCACCTCCATTACTAATGAAGACTCCACAGTATTATGCACAACAATCGCTTCCTTTGAAGATTCAAGGAGGTGAACTACCAAACTAGCTAGTTGTCGTAGATCCTTAGCCACCCCTGACTTACCACGGCCTGATCACTGATATTCATAATTACCTTATGACTCAGAGCATCGGCTACCGCATTTGCCTTCCCTGGGTGGTAAATATATCAACGTCATTATCCTTTATTATCTCTAGCCATCTCCACTATCTTAAGTTTAGGACTTTCCACTTATAGATGTATTACAGGCTCTTGTTATCAGTATATATGTCAATGTGAACCCCATACAAATAGTGGCGCCATATTTTCAAAGCAAACACAATCGCTGCTAGCTCAAGATCATGTGTTGGATAGTTTTTCTCATGTGGTCATAGCTGTGTAGATGCATGAGCAATTACCCTACCATGCTATGTCAGTACACATGCTAAGCCAACTCCTGAAGCATCGCGATACACTGCATACCCCTCGGTGCCTTCTGGAAGTACTAGCATAAGTGCAGAAGTTAGCATTTTTTTAGCTGCTGGAAACTCCTTTCACACGCATCATTCCATTGGAACTTAGTTGCCTTATGTGTCAACTTTGTTAGAGTTGCAGAAATAGAAGAAAAACCTTCAATAAACGTTCTATAATAACCTCCTCACCCAAGGAAGCTTCCGTCGGTGTTATTGTCCTTGGCCAATCTTTCACATCCTTTATCTTTTGTGAATCAACACTTATACCCTCATTAGACCCAATATGACCCAAGAATGCCACTGATTTTAGACAAAATTCACATTTAGATAATTTGGCATACAATTGTCGATCACGAAGAACCTGTAACACCTGTCATAAGTGATTTGCGTGGTCCTCTTCTAATCTTGAATATACCAAAATGTCATCTATAAATACTATCATGAACACATCCAAGAATGGTTTAAATACCCAATTCATCAGATCCATAAAAATTATTGGTACATTCATTATCCCAAATGACATAACAAGAAATTCAAAGTGACCATAGCATGTTCTGAAAGAAGTCATAGGTATATCTTTCTCCTTCACCCTCACTTGGTGATACCCTAATCTCAAATCAATTTTTAAATAGCATTTAGTACCCTGTAACTGATCAAATAAATCATCAATCTTGGGGAGGGGTTATTTTTTCTTAATTGTCACCCTATTCAATTATTGATAGTGAATACACATTCTCAAGGTGCTATCCTTTTTGCGTACAAATAGCAGTGGTGCACCCCAAAGGGACATACTAGGTCTTAAAAAACCCTTCTAAAATAAGACTTTTAACTGCTCTTTTAATTCATGCAATTTTGCCAGGGCCATTCTATATGGAGGGATGAAAATAGGTTGAGTGCCTTGAAGTAAGTCAACACCAAAATCTTGATCTTATTCCGGAGGTAAGTCTGGAATTTCTTCAGGGAACACATCAACAAATTCATTCACTACTGGAACTAATTGAAGAGTTTGCAATTCTTCCTCCATATCCCTTACTCTAACTAAATGACATATATAACCCTTAAACATCATCTTTCTTGCCTCAAAATAAGAGATAAGCTTATCCTTTGGTGCCCCAATATTACCTTCTCATTCAAGAACCGCCTCATTTGGAAAGTGGAAGTACACTCTATTAGTTTGGCAATCCACGGTGGCATAGCAAGAAGCTAACCAATCCATACCCATTATAACATCAAATTCCACCATTTCTAGCTCAATAATGTCAGCAAATGTGTCACAGTCACAAACAGTTACTACACAGTCATAATAAACCCTTCTACCCATAATAGATTCACCGATTGGTGTGGACACTTCAAATGGTTTGTTCAATCATTTGGGTGTAAGCTTCTTAGCAACTAATGGAGTGATGTATGATGGTGTAGAACAAGGTTCAATTAATGCATATACATTATGTGAAATGATGGACAATGTAGTTGTGACCACATAGGGTGAAGCTTCCAAATTTTGCCGACTCCCTAGAGCATAAGTGCGATTCTGGACTCCGCTAGAGCTGGCTGCCCCTTTAACACCTCTACCACAACCTGTAGGTGCTTGTCGACCCCTACCTAATGGATGAAGTGACCATAATGATGCAACAGCTAACCCAGTAGATTGTGCTATCACACCCATAAGCCTGCTCGGGCAACCTCTCATCATATGCCCTGGCGCACCACACCCATAACAAGCGTCTATCCCAACACAACATATACCTAAATGACTTCTTCCAAACTATTTACAAGGATGCCTAGGAGACATTTGTTGGCCTATCAAATATCTTATTGTCCGTGCACCTTGTCCCTCACCTCATTGACCAAACTAATTGCTTCTAGACCTTGAAGTTGTTGTAAAGCACTTGTTGAAGAGTAGGAGGATAAGGGCCTAGGCAGTTTATTAGAAACCTAGTCCTAAGCTCACCATGGGATGGTGTGAATTGCCCCGTAGATCTGTTCATTTTGTCCTTCTCCCTTTCCAACTCTTGTGTCCTTCTTCGTTGCCTCTGATCCTCCAATTTCTGTGTAAAAGCTTGCATCCTCACTATTTCTATCTCTTTATTCAAGGAAGCAATGGTATAGTCTCTGACCAGATACGTATACAATCTATCCACATATCGATGAACTCTATCTGCCATAGTAGTAACTACATTAGGAGCATACTTGGTCAGGAAATAAATTGAACGCTATACTCCCTTATGCTCATATTCCCTTGGTGGAGATTCAAGTGATCTGCACGGGCCTCTAGGATCTCTAATGGCAATTAATGGTCAAGAAATGCCTCTTTGAACTCTTTCCAAGTAGTTGGAGGTGCATCTATATCCTTAGATTGCTTCCAAGCTTCATACCACAATATAGCCACACCCTTCAACCTATATGTCGCTAACTCGACAGCTTCTGTACCACTCGCATGCATAATATCTAAAGTGCGTTGAATCTGATCAAGAAAATCTTGTGGATCTTTATTATGATCTGACCCAGTGAAGGATGGAGGGTCCAAATTAAGGAAGTCATGCATCCTCATACCAGCTGCCCCATTCGCACCACTTGCACCTATAACTAGGCCTTCGTGTATTTGACCCTGGAAAACAACTATACGAGTCAATAGTTGGACTACATTTCTCAGATACTGCATGGTAGCCTCGATAAGTAGTTCTGGGGGAATTTCACTACTTTCTAGTTCATCAGGACCTGGAGGAGTTAGAGATATTTGTGACAGAGTTTCATCTTGAGCTTCATTTTGTTGTCTCAATAGACTGGGTATACCAACCAACAATTCTACTCCCTTCCCTTTACCTTTGTTTTTCTTGATTTCTGGCATACTTTTGTACTAAATAATTTAGAAGTTAGACGCAATCTACCTATTACACTTGGCTCTATTGCACGATCTAAAGAATGAAAAGAAAGTAACAACTCCTAAATGTCATGTAGCCTCCTTCTTATAAATGTGGTACACAACACATCGATAAACAAGACTCTACATAGACATGGCTTTGTAGACTCCCTACGATGACCCGCTCTAATACCACTTTTGTCATGCCCAAAGTCCCGTTAAGGCGGACAGGCACCCGTTGCCGATAAGGCTAGGGAGAACCAACTTGTATCCATGCATTTTCTATACATATTATAAGGGATTTCTTCATTCAACATGCCTTTAAGAAAGGAAACAATAATAACAAGCCAAAAGGAAATGCATATGGTTAGGCCGTTGGGGTGATGTTGTCTAAAGTATGAGTCATGACCACACTTTGATTTACATAGTCTACAAAGCCTCTAGATAAGGAAAAGTATCTGATAAGGGTCGGGAAAGGCCCAGCCTCTACTAATTATATAGTACAAAAATATTAGCTCTAGACGTACAAAGCTTCGAAGCAACCTGGAGCTTGGTAACAGCAGCTGGATATCTAGTACTATTACTGGGGAGATCTACTAGCACCTGTACCTGTAACATGAAATGCAGGTCCCCCATAAGGGACGTTGGTACGAGATAATGTACTGAATATGTAAGGCAGGAAATACTATATATGAAGTATCAACTCAAATTAAACTATGCAATGGTGTAGGATGAGAGACCACCTTTAGTTATAATGTAGGGTCATGTACTTTATGTTCTTTTTATTACTTTACTTTTACTGTATAAGTTGTGCACATCATGTAATACAAATTACCAGGATCAGTGGTAAATCTATATCAAGATCGGCCCTGGCTAGGCTTTTCCCTTCACCCCTTGGTCTACCCCCCATGATAGGATCGACCCTGGCTAGGTGATTCTTCCACCCCTTGGGTTACCACCCATCAATAGGCAATGTACTTTATCTTTCAATTACTTTTGAGATGATTCTTTTGATGGTCATATTATTGCAGTTGTAGGACTATAGATGTAGTATGTAACATGTAAATAATCATACAAGACAATACGACAATGAAAAGGGTACATTACGCTATTAAAGAAATGTAAATGAGATAAAACAACTCGTGAACTTCATTTAGCAACAAGAACCCATGTAACTTGGTATCCAAGTACATATGTTGATTTGAAGGTGACTATGTGTGGGAGCATATGAACATGTGAAAGATTGGAGACACCGTTAATAGTTGTGTCAGAATTGGTAGGTGCCTTTATGTGTCAAGGAAGGATCTATGTTTCATGTCAAACAATACGAAATCAAGTAGCCTTACATACCTCGCTGTACCACCTCGCTATTCCCTCGAGATACCTTCCCTTCCTCCAACTATTTATCTACAATATATTAGGTGATAACACTAGTATTAACAGCCAATAGATACATCTCGGCAGCCCAATCTCATAAAAACAACACACGGGCAGCAAGCGTCTAATCATAAACCCGAGCATATTCTTTCAACCTTTCCACTTCTAATCATATTTTCTAATACACATTCTCGTATACATATATTTTCAGCCTGTTTTAGTGCCATAACAGTCTTACAGCAGCCCACAATTCCCAACACATAACAATTCTACACAAAATAGATGTCATAACGTTACATCCCTTCGTTATATTTCGACGTCGACAATTCCAAACCTGTTTCAACTTTAACCAAATATTCTCCACCATATATACATATTCAAACAATCCTAAAATAGGGCAAAAATAGTTCTAAAGTATATAGAGAAAGTGAAACAACAATCTCCGATCTTCAGCCCACAAGTTCCTATTAAGAGCACAATTTCGATATCATATAATAACTCAATTTTACGGACTGTAAAACTGGTGAAGCGACCTTTATATATCATTATAGAACCATGACTCATTAAGAACAGTAGCCTCCCTTCATAATCAATCCAATCAAAAAGGGAAAATCTTCCAAATACACAAGAAAAATATACAACAACCTCTGGAACACATGTTGTCTAACAATTTCATAAAGGTATAATCAGCTTAGCCTCTTGTTTTTCATGAGAAAACAATACTAAAAATACAATTATTCTTACTTACATTTACCATCAAGGTGTAGGGCTTCTCCAAGAACCCTAAAGGTCTCCGTCTGGCTGCTTTGCAAGGTCAAGAAGGTGTAGAGAGAAAGCTTTGGAAAGCTGATTTTTTAGTCTTAGTTAAATGACTTGAAGGAGCTGCTTGTAAGACCTTTTAAAGGATTTCTTCAGCCGACTTTCTTTTATATTTTAGGCCTTATTTTGTCAAGTGAGTAATGTACCATTTTGCCCCTTTCACCCTTGGGCCTTAAAGGGCTCCAAATTGATGGGCCTTTGCTGCCCATTTTTCCCCTTTCTCTTAGTTGGTTTGGGCCTAAATTATCAAAGATATTGTGATTTCTTTGGGCTCTTTTTATATCCTTATTAGGCTAAAAATATAGTCCATTTTAATGCTAAAACATGGGCTAACATTACACCCTTAACATGGACTCTATTCGCAATCGAACTTGGATAAATTCGACGTCGGGCCTCGTCTCCGTCTAGCTAGCAAATTTAAGCTAAGCAAGTAGGTGACTCACCTGCTAGCTTCCTAAGTCATACAAGCACCTCACTTCTCTCGCTTCATTTAAGGCAACGATCTCCTCAATTTGACACAAAACTTATATACACTCGATCCTCTTAAGCTTTAGAGGCACATATCTCCCTCTAACATGAGATTCAAGAACTTTCGAAAATAGGCGCTTATTTGACAAAGCCATATCATGTTTCATGTGCATAGAAAAACTACATGTAAAATGTGGGGTGTTACATGTAGGAAGGGAGAAATGGTTGTACTTGTAGGAAGGAAGGTTCCCATAATCAAGACCACATACCTAAACTTTGAACTTCCTTGAAGATAACGAGAGGAAGACTTGAGGCTTGAGTTGGGGTCCCGAATTCCAATGTTGGTCGTTAAGATTTTTCGATATTGAATGGAATACTAAATGATGTTTTTGAGAGAATTTTGAGACAGTTTTGGAGTTCATAGGGTTGATAATGGCTAAGGAAAGGGGTCTTTCACATTTAAATGGGCATTGGATTATTACCCAAATACCTTTGGATGGAACAAGAAAATTGTGGGAAAAATTGTACTAGCCCGCACCCTAGGCGCGACGCAGACTTTTTGTGGAGGGCCACTTACACTATGTCGCACCCCACGCGCGCAGGCATTCTATTTTGGTGGCCCGTTGCGAAGAAATAACTTTTTACATGGGTCTACTAAAATTCAAGGGCTATATTTTTTCCACTCAATTTTTCCCCCTGAACAAGAATACGAAGTTGAATTTTCGAAATCATGCATGAATTTTGAGATATGTAAGAATTATGATATAGGGTATTTTCGAATCTCGTGAGGGGTGTTATAATATCTCCCCCTTGGGAACATTCATCCTCAAATGTCAAAGAACATATGTAAGAGGGCTAATTAGGAGACTTTCAACCTGACATGAATACAATAGATGCACTTAAAAATATCATTTTCAAGAAGTTTTAAACATTTAGATCAAAAATTACAGTAAACTTCTTACCATGAATATGTTTGCATGCAAAAATGACATAAGGGCTGAAACTTGAGACATGAAATCATCAATGGGAGCTAAATTGTTACCTTTGGCTTGAATAAAGTGAAAGAGGTATGGATATTACTTCTTCTTGTCTGCTTCGGCTTCCCAAGTGGCACTTTCAACTTGATAATTCCTCCAAAGGACTTCGATGGATGCCACATCTTTGTTTCTTAACCCCTTCATTTTTCCATCTACTATGTCAATTGGCACCCCCTCATAGGTCAATTTATCCTCCCTAACCCCCACAACCCTTAAGGGCACTATATTACTTGGATCACCTACACATGTAACACCCCAAATTTTTTTAAGCTAATACTGAGTCATCCTTCATATGATATAGGATTTTAATAGAGGATTCCTAATTGATCATAGATGTTAAAGTTAATTTCTTAGTATGGCAATAGAGTTGGAGTTGATAAGAGGTCGTAATTTTAACGTTTGATTTTATAAAAGTTAGGTGAACCAATGACTTACAAGTTGTATACATATGCTAGGATCAATTCCTAAGTATTTAAAGTATATTAGGTGTGATTTAGTTTCATAAGAGATCTTTTACATCAAGCCAAGTTCAAAGAATTTCTAGCAACTAAGTTTTCGTATGAGTCGATAGAAGGGTTAACTTCAAATGACCATATCTCCTAAAGTATAATGAGTTGGATGAACCATAATACATCAAATCTAAGATATTCAATTTATCTTTCCAACGCATCTAATTTCGCATTAATCGGAGGTCAGAGTAGAAAGTTATGACCATTTTTGTGGAGAGGTGCAGAGCTGTCTGAAAGTTCGACACTCTACCTAGAACATCAGCCTCAACATTAGCTTTGTCGGGATGATAATATACGCTCATGTCATAATCCTTAAGGACCTTTAACCACCTTCTTTGTCTCAAGTTAAGCCCGGAACACGTCGCGGACCCTCACTGAGTGAGTTAATAATGTTTTTTTCTTTATAATTTGAGGGTATTTTTATCCTAAAATCTTTGAGGATCTATTTATGGTCCTCAAAACATGTAAAACATCAGTTTTCATGATCAAAACCCTCTCCTTTCTCTCTTAAACATAAACGCTCAAGAATGATCAACAAAGTCATTAAGTTAGGATTATCTTTCAAGATTCATCCTCAAGGTAAGTTATTCTTCATGAATTTCAATCTACCTAACCCAAATTTCTTTATCTATTCATGAATCTCTAATAGGATTTTAAATCATAACCTAGGGTTTCAAGAAAACAAGTTCAAGAATCCCAAGAAAGGATTTCTTGACTCTTCTTCTTCAAGAATTATGGTTATTCATCAAGAACTCTAAGGAGTCTAAGTCAAGAATTCAAGAATAAAAGATAATTCTTTCAATCAATATCCTTCCAAGTTCTTTCACTTTAATAGAACTGTGAAGATTGAGGATTTTCTCCAAGAAAGAGAAGAGAAGATCGCAAACTTTCCCCAAATTCCAACCAATGATTTTTCTCTCAATTTTGACCAGATTTGAATGATTCAAAAGGCTAAATTATATATTTTTCTGAGGAGAACACCATGGAAGTTTCAAAAATTGATTTTGGTGTGTCATTTGAGGTAAAATTCATGATTTTTCTGCTTCATTTTTAATATATTTTAAAAATTTTAACATGCTATTTCTTCCTCAGATTAGCGCCGTCTTTGAATTAGTTTTCGTTGTTCAATTTCTTATCACTTGGGGAACATTTTTATATATAATTTTTCAGATTCCGATGGTATTTTTTTGGCAATGAAATTTTAGTTCATTTTACCATTTTCACCCGAATTAATTGATTTTAGTGTTGTTAGGTTCATTATATAATTCTGATGCTATATTTGAATAGATCTTTGTGAATTGGAGTGTCATAGAAAGGGAAAAGCTTCGGAATTGAAATGATTCGAGACTTTATATAAGGCAAGTGGATTTCTTAACCTTTGTTAAGTATATAGAATCTTGTACTTCTTGTGTG
>JAABOM020129822.1:0-21246 GCA_011800125.2 Solanum clarkiae
TAATTACACCTTATCACCCTGGTAGCGAATTACAAAACCCTCACATGGTTTGATGAGTACAAACCCCCACCTCGGTTGATGAGCACAAATCCCCACCTCGTTGATGATTACAAACCCTTAACTCGGTTATCCGGGCTCTAATTCCCCCAAGTTGGCATGCTCTAATGAAACATTTTATACAAAGTATATCATGTACATAAGCTCATGACATCATTATAACATCATTCATAACATATTTCATGCTTTGGACATTCAATTCCACAAGAAACCCTAGCGGGACATTTTATCAAATACTTGAGGGGTGTGTAATGGGGGTAAAATACCATGAAATCTATAGATGAAATCATGTAAGAAAATCTTTTGTAAAACCATCCATTAACACCTTGAAACACCCCCAATACATTCACATCAAAACCCCTCATCATATCTGACATTAGATCCAAGATTTAGAGCTTAAAACATGCTAACACAACCATATTTTCATGAACTCAAATCACTATGCAATAAATTCCTTAATGTACAAGACCCACATGTAAAATAAACTTTAAATCATGCAACATTAGTAAAAAGGAAGCTTAGGCACCATGGGTGAAAGAACCCAATGGTTCAACACTATATACCTTAGCTTTGTAGGAGCTCTTGGAGAAGATTAAAGATGGAGGCTTGAAGCTTGAGGAAGAACCTTGAAGGAAACCTTAACTTAGGATGAGTGTTTGGGAATTGAGATTTGGGAGTGAAAATGTGACTACGTGTTTTGGGGAGTACTGGGAAATGTTTAGGATGATATAAGGGTGGAATTTGGCTAAGTGTAGGTAAAAACACGTTTGAGAACACTTAGGCCCAAGACTTAGAAGTCTTGGACCGAACTAAAAAGACAGTCCCCAAAATACACAGGGACGCGTCACGAGGGGGATGCGGAAACCCCTCTAGAAATCGGGTTCTTGAAATTTCATAATTGGTAAATCTTTGATCTTAAATCAGGGTTAGACCCTTTACCCCCTAATTTGGACCCCCTGAACAAGATTCCAAAATCGGACTTTCGGAATAATGAACGAATTTTTAGATATATAAAAATTAAAATTCCGGGCATTCCGAGGCATGTTTTTGGGCAATTTCTGGGGTTATTACAATATATTTCCATTGGGAACATTCGTCCCAGAATGTGAAAGAGACATACAAGACAAGGCTGAACATCAAAAAATCAACCCCAACAAGAATGAAACATAATATGTAAAACACCATTTTCAGATTTTCAACATATGTCTAAAATCATCATAAATTTACTAATTTAAACATTAATGCATATGAATGACTTAGGTGATGAAACATGAGACTTGAAATCACATAGGGGACTTAGGATTAGTACCTTAGGCTTGAGCGGAGTGGAAAAGATAAGGATACCTCTTTTGCATGTCCGCTTCGGCCTCCCATGTGGACCTTTCGACTTGTTGGTACCTAGAAAGGATCTTAATGGATACCACTTCCATGTTGCTCAATCTCTTTACTTGCCCATCAAAGATCTGAACCCGAACCTCCTCATAAATCAAGTTATCCTCAACAACATGCATAACATCAAGAGGCACAATGGCATTAGGATCACCAACACATTTTCTCAACATAGAGACATGGAACACCGGGTGAACCAAATTCATTTCTCTAGGTAACTTCAACTCATAAGCTACCTTGCGAACCCTCTCTATCACCTCATAAGGACCAACATACCTTGGACTCAACTTCCCATTTTTACCAAAATAGACCATACCTTTTATTGGAGAAACTTTCAAATAGACCCAATCACCTACTTGGAATTCTAGGTCTTTCCTTATTACATCAACATAAGATTTTTGACGACTTTGGACTGTCCTCAACCTTTCCCTAATCATATTAACCTTCTCAAAAGCCTCATAACCATATCTGGCCCCAACAAATCCACCTCTCTAACCTCAATCCATGCCACCGATGATCTATAACGTCTCCCATAAAGAGCCTCAACTTGAGCCATACTGATACAAGAGTGATAACTATTGTTGTAGGAAAACTCAATCAATGGAAGGTGATCATCCTAACCACCTTTAAGCTCGAAGACACAATCCCTAAGCATATCCTCAAGTTTATGAATGGTTGTTTTGGCTTGGACATCTATTTGAGGGTGAAAGGCCGTAATAAGGTAAACTTTGGTACCAAGACCCCTTAGAAAAGACCTCCAAAGGTGTGAAATGAATTGTGCATCATGATTCGATATGATGGATAATGGAACCCCATGCAACCTCACTAACTCATGGATGTACAACCTTGCATATTCTTCAGCCCCATATGTAGTCTAAACTGGAAGAAAGTGAGCCGATTTCGTTATTTTATCAACCACCACCCAAACAGAATCAAAACCTTTCCTAGTCTTGGGTAGCCCAGCCAAAACATCCATATTAATCACCTCCCACTTCGAAGTGGGAATCTCTAAGTCTTGGATTAGGTCACCCATCCTTTGAGTTAGAATTTGACTTATTGACAACTATGGCAACTGGAAATGAATTTTGCAATGTCCCTTTTCATGCCTCCCCACCAATACATATCCCTCAAGTCTCTATACATTTTGCTGGAACTGGTGTGGATAGATTAAGAAGAATTATGGGCCTCATCAAGGATTTTCTCCCTCAAACTATCAACACAAGGCACACATAACCTACCTTGGTAGCTAAGAGCCCCATCTGTCCCTTGGGAGAAGACCTCTACTTTTCCCTCTTTTACTAAGGCCTTCAATTCAAGCAAGGAGGAGTCAAGATCTTGTTTTGCTATCACCTCATCAACCAAAGTAGACTTAGACCCACCAATAATCACAACAACATCATAACCAACCTCTTCTAACCTAACTCCCCAGTCTAGCCAATCTATGCACCTTCCTAGCCATTTCCCTATTACAACCATCAAAAAGGGTTAGGCTACCTATAGACACCCTACTCAAGGCATCCGCCACCACATTTACCTTACCTGGATGATAGTGTACACTTATGTCATAATCTTTGAGAAGTTCTAGCCACCTTCTTTGTCTCAAGTTGAGATCTTTTTGAGTGACGACATATTGGAGGCTCTTATGATTGGTGAAGACATCCACACACGCCCCATAAAAATAATGATGCCAAATCTTTAATGCAAATACTATGCGGCTAACTCTATATCATGGGTAGGGTAGTTCCTTTCATGCACTTTGAGTTGTCTAGAAGCATAGGCTATGACCGTATCATTTTTTTTAGCATACAATCCAAACCAACTCTAGATGCATCATAAACACAACAAAACCCTCAAGTCCATCTGGTAGTGACAATATAGGAGCGAACACAAGCCTATCTTTCAATGTTTGGAAGCTTCTCTCACATTCATCGGCCCATACAATCTTAACCTTCTTTTGAGTCAATTTTGTCATAGGGGAAGCAATGGAGGAGAACCTATCCATAAACCTTCTATGGTAACCTGCAAGACCCAAAAAACTCATAATATCTGATGGGGTCAATTGTCTAGGCCAACTTCTTATCACATCAGTCTTCAGAAGATCCAGTTTAATACCATCCCCTGACACCAGATAACCTAAGAATGCACCTTCCTTTAGCAAAAGCTGACACTTGTCATATTTGGCATACAATTTCCCCTCCATCAATCTTTGCAACAGAACCCTCAAATGATCCATATGCTCTTCCTTACTATGAAAGTAGATCAAAATCTCATCAATAAATACCACAACAAAGGAAACGAAGTAGAGTTTGAAGACACTATTCACTAGGTCCATGAAGATGGACAGTGCATTAGCTAACCCAAACGACATCACAAGAAACTCATATTGCCCATATCTAGTCTGGAAGACCATCTTGGAGTATCACACTCCCTCACCCTCACTTGATGATACCCCGACCGAAGATCAATCTTAGAGAAGAAGCTAGCACCTTGCAATTGGTCAAATAAGTCATCAATTCTTGGAAGAGGATGTCTATTCTTTATAGTGACCCTATTGAGTTGCCGGTAATCAATGCATATTTTAAGTGACCCATCCTACTTTTTCACAAACAACACTGGAGCACCCCAAGGTGATTGACCAAGTCTAATAAATCTCTTCTCCAACAAATCTGTCAATTGTTCTTTTAACTTCTTTAACTCCACGGGGGCCATAAAATAAGAGGTTATGGAGATAGGTTGAGTATCGGGAAGGAGATCTATGCCAAAATCTCTCTCCCTTTCGAAGGGACACTAGGAAGGTCATTTGGGAAGACATCAAGAAACTCGTTTAAAATGCGGACTGACTCAATGGAAGGGACTTTGGACTCCACATCTTTAACCCTCACAAGATGATACAAGCACCCCCTAGAAATCAACTTATGGGCTTTAATGCATGAAATAAATCTACTCTTGACCACTATATCTTGACTTTCCCACTTAAGTTCATTAGGAAATTGAAACTTGACCCTATGGGTCCTATAATCAAAAGAAGCGTAGTAGGAACATAACCAATCCATTCTAAGAATGACATCAAATTCAACCATTTCTAATTCAGCAAGATCACAAGGCAACAACTTATGCAAAATGAAAATAGGACAATTCCTATAAACTTTCCTAGCAACAATAGAGGCACTAATAGGAGTAGGCACTTCATATGACTCATGTAACAACTCCGGGGCAACATGAAACTTTTTTAGTAACAAGAGGGGTAACAAAGGAAAGAGTGGCACCTGGATCAATCAAAGCATAAATAACAAAGTCAGATTTTCAGCATACCGGTAAATACATCGGAGACCTAACGAACCCCTTGCCTCTCCTCTAGAGCATAACACTGGTTGTTCCTTGGGGAAACACCTTGAGGACTACCTCTACCCAATGGGACAACATTTGTACTCTGAACTTTACCATAGTTTCTTGGACAATCTAGCATCCTGTGACCAAGCTCCCCACAACCAAAACATGCATTAGAACCTTTCAAACATAGGCCTCTATGATTCCTTCCATATCTAAGGCATCCATTTATAGGATCCAGACCACCAGCACCTTGAGGCCTAGGGAAGTTATTGGCAAACCCTTTATTAGTAGTATGTGAAGGCCCTTGACCTTGTTGAAATCTAGCACAATTTTGGAACATACCCAACATGGGCCTTCTTTTCCTCACGTCCCCTTCTCTTACTCAACTTTTCCTCCTCCATTTGCTTGGCATATGTCATCAACCGAGACAAGTCCATGTCCTCAATAAGCAAGGTGGATCGATACTCTTTTCTCACAAAGTCAAAGACCCCAGTCACAAATTTATTCATCTTAGATCTAGGATTAGCCACCAAGTGAGGAGCACACTTTGAATGTTGATTAAATTTGAGGGCATACTCGCTCACATTCATAGCACCTTGTTTCAAGTTCATAAACTCTACCAACTTTGCTTCCCCAAGCTCAAGAGGGAAAAACCAATTAATGAAAGCCAATTTGAACTCCTCCAAAAGCACCACAATACCAACCCCATTCTCACTCTTCCATTGCTCATACAAAATTTAGGCCACCCCTTTAAGTTGGTAAGCCATCAACTCTGCCTTTTCATTTGGCCCAACACCCATGATATTCAAGATTTTGTAGACCTTATCAATGAACTCTTGTGGATTTTTATCCACCTTTGAACCATAGAAAATTGGAGGATTCATCCTCATGAAGTATTTTAAACTAGCACCCGGGTATTAGCATGAGGGGCTTAGGCCCCTTAATTGACTTGGTTGGCCACCACTTGGGCAAGCATAGTAAGAGCATTCCAGAGCTCACATTGATAGGTTGCTCCTTGGGAGTTTGGGCTCGTCTTTCTCTGGTGTTTGGCATGATCTAGCATAGTAAAGAATTATCGTTGGGGGGAAAA
Organism: Solanum clarkiae; assembly: GCA_011800125.2. NCBI lineage: Eukaryota > Viridiplantae > Streptophyta > Magnoliopsida > Solanales > Solanaceae > Solanum > Solanum clarkiae. The sequence goes on from JAABOM020129822.1 coordinate 5,867, forward strand.
CTCACTACAACTCTATAGTATGACTTAGAACATGAAGAAGGAAAATATTTCCTAAAACGTCTGATAGCCTCCGACTCATAGTCATGGTGCGCTTCTTAACCATGAATAGGACTCTAGTTAACGTAGTGTGTTGGACTCTAAGGATATATTAACCAAGTGCTCTAATACCAAGTTTGTCAAGGCCCAAGCCTGGGGCCTAGATGTGACACGGCGAATGGGAACCCAAAGGGACCCCAATCAAGTCTCTTAATTTGACATTACACATCATTGGCCGCAAAAGAATGTAAAAGACGTAAAATAAGGGTGAGCGGCAAAGGAGCTAAGGGATAGCTTGCAACACATCATCATCAAGAGACAAAGAGTCAAAGCTTATAACATAGATACATAACTTGTACCAACACCTATAAATGAATAATCAAGAGTAGGGGCCAAGACAAAGTAACCGGGCTCACCCTCATAGTCAAAATAGCATATAAAGTAGAGTGTCTCAATACAAAGCAACGGAACACATAGACTAAGATCCCCGAAATGGAGGACTCACCAACAAGCTTGAGTAGCACCAAACTAGCCATGTGGAGGTGGATGGTCAACTTGGGCTCCGGTTCATACATGGTGATATCATGTAGGCAAGAGTATACCTTAGCACGACTGAGTGTACTAATTATGTAGGATGCAATGCAACAAGAAATAAGCGTCATTATCAAAATGCATACCAAGGGCAATAGACATAATATAACAATATGACATGTATCCCAATGCATAAGAAAAACATGCTAAAGTAACTCATGCTCTTATAGGGTACAATTTGTGAAGAACAGACATAAGCTAGATTTCCAAAATATAAACCCGTTGGTCGGTTGATGATGATCTCACCCAATCACCCTGGTGGTGTGGTACTAGCCCTTCACACAGTTGATGATAATTACACCTTATCACCCTGGTAGAGAATTACAAAACCCTCACATGCTTTGATGAGTACAAATCCCCACCTTGGTTGATGAGCACAAATCCCCACCTCGTTGATGATTACAAACCCTTAACTCGGTTATCCGGGCTCTAAGTCCCCCGAATTGGCATGCTCTAATGAAACATTTTAAATAGAGTATATCATGTACATAAGCTCATGACATCATTATAACATCATTAATAACATATCTCATGCTTTGGACCTTCAATTCCCCAAGAAACCCTAGCGGGACATTTTATCAAACACTTGAGGGGTGTGTAATGGGGGTAAAAGTCCATGAAATCTATAGATGAAATCATGCAAGAAAATCTTTTGTAAAATCATCCATTAACACCTTAAAACACCCCCAATACATTCACATCAAAAACCCTCATCAAATCTGACAATAGATCCAAGATTTAGAGCTCAAAACATGCTAAAACAACCATATTTTCATGAACTCAAATCACTATGCAATAAATTCCTTAATGTACAAGACCCACATGTAAAATAAATTTTAAATCATGCAATATTAGTAAAAAGGAAGCTTAGGCACCATGGGTGAATATACCCAATGGTTCAACACCACATACCTTAGCTTCGGAGGAGCTCTTGGTGAAGATTGAAGATGGAGGCATGAAGCTTGAAGAAGAACTTTGAAGGTAACCTTCGCTTGGGATGACGGTTTAGGACTTGAGTTTTGAGAGTGAAAATGTGAGTAAGTATTTTGGGGAGTATTGGGAAATGTTTAGGATGATATAAGGGTGAAATACTGCTAAGTATTGGTAAAAACACATTTGGGGACACTTAGGCCCAAGACCTAGAAGTCTTGGACCGAACTAAAAAGACAGTCCCCAAAATACATAGGGGCGCCCTGGAAATCGCGTTCTTGAAATTTCGTAATAGCTAAATATCTTCTCTTAAATCAGGGTTAGACCCTTCTCCCCCTAATTTGTACCCCTTGAACAAGAATCTGAAGTCAAATTTTTGGAATAACGAACAGATTTTGAGATATATAAAACGTAAAATTCCAGGCATTTGAGGCACATTTTTGGAAACTTTTTGGGGTCGTTACAGACGTATTCCTTGTGGGTTCGACCCTAACCTTTGCTAGGTTTTATTTCTTGAAAATGAATGCTTTATCCTTTAAAAAAAGGTGTAAATTGGGCTACATCAAGAATTTGATGTCGTTGCAGGGGAATACGGCTAGACTTAGTGAATTCATTAGTAATTCGTGTGTTTATCCTTAGTTCTCTTATTTTAGTTCCATTTGTTGTTTTTGTTCTTCTTTAGGGTGTAAATGTATTGTATGCCTGACAATCAGAGTCAAAGCAATCCCTTGACTTTATTTCTCCAGAGATTCACAGAACATTGAGGAGAATGTCCCAAGCCAACACTAATAACACGACCAATGCAGCTCTGAACACGAATAACAATGAGGATGTTGAGAATGAAAACCTACCTCATTTGGAGAACACTGCTCCACAACCTCAAGATTTCAATGCCAATGATCAATAGTGGAATCAGTATAGGCTGAATCATACAGCTATAAAGGTGGTTGGAGCTATTGTGTTGCCATCACTACCGGCAGACACAAAGTTCATAGTCACGAGTGGGTTTCTTCAGATGCTGTAAAACTGTGGGTTATTTTCAAGCTTACCATTGGAGGATCCTCATACCCACTCACACAATAGGGCATTTAAGAGCCTCAAAAGGAGTCATACCGATGCTAGAGTGATAGCTATTGTTGTATGCGAATTCAATCAAAGGAAGATAGTCATCCCAACTACCCTCAACTCCAATACACATGCCCTAAGAATATTTTCAAAGGTTTGAACGGTTCTTTTGGTTTGGCCATCTGTTTGAGGGTGGAAAGTCATACTAAGGTGAACTTTTGCACCAAGACCCCTTTGAAAAGACCTCCAAAAGTGTGAAGTAAATTGTGAACCTGTCACGATCCAAGCCTATGGCCTAGGTGTGACTAGCGAATGGGGAACCCGAAGAAACCCCAAACAAGCCTCATAGCATATCATTCCACATCCTTGGTTGCAGAAGCAATGCAAAACAATGTAATAAACACAAATAAGAGAAATTGGGACAATGGGAGAGACTCATATTTAAATAGCTTGAATATTATAAGTAAGTCAAAGTTCAAGCATAATACATAACTTGTCCAACAACACATCTAACATAGGATTTAACGAGGGCCAAGACAAGTAACTGGGCTCACCCTCATAGTAAAAGTATAGCAAAAAGAAGCATATTCTTTAATACATAGCATAACAATATACATATTGCCTTCGGACATGAGGACTCAGCAACCACCTTGAATGGATACCACTAGCCATATGGATGAGGAAGATGACCAAATGGAGCTCCGATTCTTTGACTTTGGAGAACCCTTGAAGAAGGTTCGAGATGGAGACTTGAAGCTTGAGTGAGATCCTTGCAGAAATCCTTAAGATTGGTCTTGAGTTTGGGACTTGAATTTAGGGTGAAATATGAGCCTAATTGTTTGAGTGAGTATTGAGGAATGTTTACGATGATATGAGGCTGAAATAAGGCTAAGTATAAGTATTTTCTAGTGTGGGAACCCTTAGGCCCAAGACATATAACTCGTGTACCGAAACAATTAAAGAAGGAACCAAAAAACACAGGGGCATATCGTGGAGGCGAAGCAAAAAGTCTACTCGAATATGCATTTTCTGCACAAACGAGTTTTACGAAAATAGGAATAAATGCTTCATCAGACTCGGCATAAGGTGAAACCAAGTGCATTGGAAAGCTAGTTCAAAGAGTTTAAGTTGGTAGGTTGTGGGCGACCTAGTTCTTTGTTTGCTAAGAGATATACCCCTTCAAAGTTGACCCTCCTTAAACCGTTCTTTGCAATTTTCAGATTTTGATACGGTTGCTCTAATATTCGGATTAGGCCCATTTCCCACTCAATTGAACCCCCTAAACAAGAATATGAAGTCGGATTTTCAAAATAACAAACGAATTTTTAGATATATGGAAATTACGATTCTGGGCACTTTTGAGGCACATTTTCGGGCACTTTTTGCGGTCGTTACAATATCTCTCCCTTGGGAATATTCATCCCTGAATGTAAAAGGGACGTATAAGAGAAGAATAATTATAAGGAGATTAGACCCAATAAGAATGTAACAATACACTTTAAAACACCATTTTCCAAAATCCCAACATATGTGTAAAATCATCTTGAACTTGCCAACTCAAACATGAATGCATATAAATGCCATAGGGGCTGTAACATGAGACTTGGAATCATAAAAAGGGGCTCGACGTTTCATCATAATCTTTAATAGAATGAAAGAAATACGAGTATTGCTTTTCTATGCCCACACCGGTTTCCCGAGAGACATAAACAAACAGATGACTCTTCTAAAGGGCCCAGAAGACACTACGCCATTATCAATCAATTTCTCCACTAATCCATCCAACACCCCCACCGAGACCTTCTCTTAAGCTAACTTCTCCTCCATAACACCCACAACCTCAAAGAGCTCTATAGTACTATCGTCACCAACACATCCCCTCAACCCAGAAGCATGACAAATCAAACCACCCTACTCCTAGCCATAGGAAAATTCCTAACTTATGCAATCTTACCAACATCCACTACACTCTATATGGACTCACAATCCTCAACTCAGTTGTCAATCTTAGATACACATAACCTTATTGGTAGCACAACCACCATCTCCCCCTTGGGAGACAACCTCCACTCTATCATCTTCTCACCTAAAACTCCCAACTCTAATAAGGAGGGAACAAGGCCTTGCCTAATCTAAACCTCTCAACCCAAGAAGATTTGGAACCATCAATAACACTATGCTACCATGCTCAACTTCGTTCAACCTAACTTCCAACCTAACCAACCAATGGACCAAACTAGTCTCCTATTTGCCAGCATTATCCACATATACTAAGATACCTAGAGTACCAACCACAACACTAGCCTTATCGGAAAAACTAATGCACACTCATTCATAATCCTTAAAGGATTCTAACCACCCTCTTGCTATCCATAATACGCACTTATCATATTTATCAAACAACTTCTCATCCTCCAAGACTTGCGACACTACTACCAAATAATTCACAGGCTATAAACAAATCAATACCTCATCACTACGGATCCTCACAAACATATCAATGTACGGTTTTAAGACCCTATTCTACGGACCCATAAACATAGCAAATGCATAAATCAACCAAACAACTCTGCCACTACCAATAATGCACACTTGGAGACCAAGCTCAAACCCATGATCAACCTTAGTGAAGCGACTATCCCATTGTAATTGGACACATAGATCGACTATCCTTAACCCTCATATTACCACCTTACGGGTTCTACACTTATTAGAAAATGTTATTCAAGTAGCCCAAACGACCCCAAGACCTCCAACACATCAAGCTAAGTTCAACCAAGATCACAAGACAAGAATCCTATACAATAAGGACGAAGGCAACCCTTAGAGATCAATTGAACCTTAAGACAAGAATGGATCTACCTCTTTTTCTACCATTTGACAACTTCCCACTCAAAGACAGGTTCATTGGGGAATCGAAAACTAGCTCTACGGCTCCTACAATGCATGAAGACATAACATGCATGGAACTATTCCATCCCAAATAGAGCATCAAAACCACCACACCAATTCCAACAAGTGACAAGGCTAGACCTAATGCAATATGAATACAAATCAATACTTATGAACTTTCTAGCAACCATATACTCAACCAAGAGACAGAAACTAAAGGTTAACATCATAACTTGAGACACACAAAAAGCCCACTAGCGACTAAGAGAATGAGGGAAGAAATAATGACACACCAACCCCAACAATACACACACATCAAAGTCTAGGAAATTTCAACTTACCGATAGCAACATCAGGTGCTCCATCTACCTCTTGCCTTCTTTGAAGAGCATATAACCGATTATGTCTTGGAAAACACCCTTTGACTAACTTCACTACCCTTATCTTTCTTACACCTATGAGGACAATCTCTCCTCCTATGCAAATCTTCGCCACAATGATAAGAAGCATTGGGATCCTTCAAACATGGGCCCCTATGAACATTACCACATGTTGGACATATAGCATCACCTTTACCTGGGAGACTTTGGAACTTTCCTTCAAAATGGGCCATCTTTGCCTCATGCCCCCTCCTCTTCCTCAACTTTTCTTCCTCCATCTGCTCAGCATATATCATCACCCGACACAAGTCCATGTCACCAATAAGCAAGGGGGACCGACATTCCTCACTCACCAAGTTGGAGACCCCCATCACAAACTTATTCATCCTAGATCTAGGATTGGCCACCAAATGAGGAGCATATTTTGAAAGTTGATGAAACTTGAGGGAATACTCTCTCGCACTCATATCACCTTGTTTCAAGTTCATGAACTCTACTAATTTAGCGTCCCTAAGCTCAAGAAGGAAAAACTGATTAAGGAAGGCCCATTTGAACTCCTCCCAAAGCACCACATAATAATTTCCTTTCTCATCCCTCTATTGATCATACCAAATTTGGGCTACCCCATTGAGTTGGTATGCCACTAACTCTGCCTTTTCATTTGGCCCAACACCCATGATTGACAAGATTTTGTAAAACTCATCAATGAATTCTTGTGGATCTTTATCCACCTTTGACCCATGGAAAATCCGAGGATTCATGCTCACAAAATCCCTTACCCTAGCTCACGAGATAGTAGCATGAGGGGCTTGGGCCCTTTGTTGGACTTTGTTCGCCACCACTTGGGAAAGCATGGTTAGAGCGTCCCAGAGCTCACCACTGTTAGATTGTTCCTCGGGAGTTTGGGCCCTTCTTCCTCTTGTCTTTGGCATGATCAACCAGCATGGCAAAGAATAGTTGTTAGGGGGAGGGAGGGAACGTAACTCAACTCTATAGCATGACTTAGAATATGAAGAAGGAAAACATTTCCTAATACACACTATAGCCTCCTATTCATAGTCATGGCGCGCTTTACAACCATGAGTAGGGCTCTAATTGACTGGTGTGTTAGACTCTGAGGATCTGTCAAACTAGTGCTCTGATACCATCATTGTCATGACCATAGCCTAGGGCCTAGAGTTACTGATGAATGGAGAACCCAAAGAAACCCCAAACAAGTCTCATAGCATATCATTACACATCCTTGGTTGTGGAAGCAATGTTGAACAATGTAAGAAACATAAATAAGGGGAATTGGGACTGTGGGAGAGACTCATATTTAAATATCTTGAATATCATAAGTAAGTCATAGTTCAAGCATAATACATAACTTGTCCAATAACACCTCTAACATAGGACTTAACGGGGGCCAAGACAAGCAATCGGGCTCACCCTCATAGTAAAAGTATACTAAAAAAAAGGATAGTCATTAATAAATAGGATAAGAACATACATATTGTCCTCGGACATGAGGACTCACCAACTAGCTTGAATGGATACCACTAGCCACGTGGAGGAGGAGGATGACCAAATGGAGCTCCGGTTCCATGACTATAGAGAACCCTTGAAAAAGGTTGGAGATGCAGACTTGAAGCTTGAGTGAGATCCTTGATGAAATCCTTAAGATTGGTCTTGAGTTTGGGACTTGAATTTAGGGTGTAATGTGAGCCTAGGTGTTTGAGTTAGTATTGGGGAATGTTTACGATGATATGAGGGTGAAATAAAGCAAAGTATATGTATTTTCGAGTGTCAGAACGCTTAGGCCCAAGACTTATAAGTCTTGGACTGAAAAAATTAAAATAGGCACCAAAAACACAAGGGCGCATCGCGGAGGCGACACGAAAACTCCACTGGAATCTGCATTTTCTACAAAAATGAGTTTTACTAAAGTGAGCATAAATCCTTCATCCAAACTCAAAATGAGGTGAAACCAAGAGCATTGGAAAGCTAACTCAAAAGGTTTTAAGTTTCTAGGTCGTCGGCTACCTAGTTCTTTGTGTGCTAAGAGATTTGCCCCTTCAAAGTTGACCCTCCTAAATACTGTTCTTTGCAATTTTCAGATTTTTATACGGTTGCTCTAGAATTTGGGTTAGCCCAATTCCCCACTCAATTTGATCCCTGAAACAAGAATATTAAGTCAGATTTTCAAAATAACAAATGGATTTTTAGATATATGGAAATAATGATTCTGGGCACTTTCGAGGCACATTTTTGGGCACTTCTTGGAGTCGCTACAGAACAATGATCCGATATAATTAACAAAGGAATCCCATGCAACTTTACTATTTCACGGATGTACAACTTGCATACACTTCATCCCCATAGGTGGTCTTAACCGGTATAAAGTGAGCCGATTTCGTCATCTTATAAACTACCACCCAAATGGAATAAAAACCTTTTCTAGTTTTGGAAAATCCGTCCACAAAATTCATATTAATCACCTCCCACTTTCAATTGGGAATCTCTATTCTTCGCTTAGGCTACCCGACCTTTGATGTTTGGTATTTGACTTGTTGACAACTATGGCAACATGAAACAAAATTGGCAATGTCCCTCTTCATGCCTCCCCACCAATATACATCCCTCAAGACTCTATACATTTTGGTGGAACCGAGTGGATAGAATAAGAAGAATTATGGGCCTCATCAAGAATTTTCTCCCTCAAACCATCAACACAAGGCACACATAACCTACCTTTGTATCTAAGGGCACCATCTCCCCCTTAGGCAAAAAGCTCTACTTTCCCTTTTTTCACCAAAGCCTTCAATTCAAGCAAAAAAGAGTCAAGATCTTGTTTTGCTATCACCTCATCAACCAAGGAAGATTTCGAACCATCAACAACAACAACACCATCACTCACTTCTTCTGACCTAACCCCTAATCTAGCCAATCTATGCACCTCTCTAGCAATCTCCATGTCACCACCATCAACATGTGCTAGGCTACCTATAGACACCTTACTCAATGCATCCACCACCACATTTTACTTACCCGGATGATAATGCACACTCATGTCATAGCCCTTAAGAAGTTCTAGCCACCTTCTTTGTCTCAAGTTCATATCTTTTTAAGTGAAGACATATTGGAGGATCTTATGATCATTGAAGATATCAACATGCACCCCATACAAGTAATGACATCAAATCTTTAATGCAAATACCACGGCGGCCAATTCAAGATCATGGGTAGGGTAGTTCTTTTCATGCACTTTGAGTTCTCTAGAAGTGTAAACTATGACCTTACCATTTTCCATGAGCACACAACCCAAACTAATACTAGATGCAACACAATCCACAACAAAAACCTCAAGCCCATCTGGTAGTGACAATATAGGAGCGGACGTAAGTCTATCCTTTGTGGTTTGGAAACTTCTCTCACAATCATCGGCCCACACAAACTTAACCTTTTTGAGTCAATTTTGTCATAGGGGAAGCAATGGAGGAGAACCGATTCACAAATCTTCTATAGTAACACGCAAGGCCCAATGAGCTCCTAACATCTGATGGGGTCAATGGTCTAGGCTAATTCCTAATCACATCGGTCTTCTTAGGATCCACTTTAATACCATCCCCCGACACCACATGGCGTAAGAATGCAACCTCCTTCAACCAAAATTCACACTTCTCATATTTAGCATACAATCTCTCCTTCCTCAACCTTTGCAACACAATCCTCCAATGGCCTATATGCTGCTCCCTACTATGTAAATATATCAAAGTATCATCAATGATGACCAAAACAAACGAATCAGGGTAAGGTTTGAAGATTATATTCATTAAGTCCATGAAGATGGTCGGTGTATTAGTCAACCCAAAAGACATCACCACAGACTCAGAATGCCCATATCTAGTTCGGAAGGTCATCTTGGGAATCACACTCCCTCACCCTCACTTGATAATAGCCGGACCGTAGATCAATCTTAGAGAAAAAGCTAGCCCCTTGTAGTTGGTCAAACAATTCATCAATTATTAGAAGAGGATATCTATTCTTTATAGTGATCCTGTTGAGTTGCCGGTAGTCAATTCATATTCTAAGTGACCTATACTTCTTATTCAAAAGAAACACCGGGGCACCCCAAGGTGATTGACTAGGTCTAATAAATCCCTTCTCCAACAAATCTTTCAATTTCTCTTTTAACTCCTTCAACTCCGTCGGGGCCATACGGCAAGGGGAAATGGAGATAGGTTGAGTATCAGCGAGGAGATCTGTGCCAAAATCTATGTCTTTTTTAGGAGGGACATAGTGTAAGTCATTTGGGAAGGCATCAAGAAACTCACATTTACAACCAGAACTGACTCTATGGAAGGGAATTTGGACTCTACATCTTTAACCCTCACAAGATAGTAAAGACACCCTTTAGAGATCAGCTTACGGCTTTAATGCATGAAATGAATCTACCCTTGACTACCACATCTTGACTCTCCCACTCAAGGAAGGGTTCATTTGGAAATTGAAACATGACCCTATGGGTTCTACAATCAATAAAAGTATAGTAGGCATACAATGAATGCATCCCAAGAATGACATCAAAATCCACCATGTCTAATTCAACAAGATCACAAGGCAACAACTTATGCAAAATGCAAATAGGAAAACTCCTATAATCAATCCAAGCAAAAATAGAGGCACCAATAGGAGAACACTCTTCATATGACTCATGCAATAACTCGGGGAAAGCATGGAACGTTTAAGCAACAAATGGGGTAACAAAGGAAAGAGGGAACCTAAATCAATCAAAGAATACACATCAAAGTCAAAGATTTTCAACATATCGGTAAAAACATCGGGGACCTTTCCAGTCCCATGTCTCCCATGTAGAGCATAAAACCGATTGTTCCTTAGGGCACCACCTTAAGGACCACCTATACCCAATGGTACCGCATTAGCACCCCAGACATTGCCACAGTTTCTTGGATGATCTACCTTTTTATACCCAAACTCCCTACAACCAATGCATGCATTAGAATCTTTCAAACATGCGCCTCTATTATTCCTTCCACATCTAGGACACCCATCAATAGGAGCCATACCATCAACACTTTGAGGCCTAGGGAAGTTATTGGTAAACCCCCTATTAGTAGCATGAAGAGGCCTTTGGCCTTGATGAAATCTAGCACCCTTTTAGCATTTACCCTTAAATCGGGCTTTCCTGGCCTCATTCCCCCTTCTCTTCCTCAACTTTTCCTCCTCCATTTGCTCGACATAAGTCATCAACCGAGACAAGTCTATGTCACTAATTAGTAAGGCAGACCAGTATTTTTCACTCACCAAGTCAGAGACCCTCATGACAAATTTATTCATCCTAGATCTAGGATTAGCCACCAAATGGAGCATATTATAAAAATTGATTAAACTTGAGGGAATACTCCCTCGCACTCATAGAACCTTGTTTCAAGTTCATGAACTCTACTAACTTATCTTCCCTAAGCTCAATAGGGAAAAATCGATTGAGGAAAGCAAATTTGTACTCCTCCCAAAGCACCACTTTACCAATCGCTTTCTCACCCTTCCATTGGTCATACCGTATTTGAGCTATGCCTTTGAGTTAGTACGCCACTAACTCTATCTTTTCAATCGGCCTAACAACCGATGATATTCAAGATCTTGTAAACCTCATCAATAAACTCTTAAGGATCATCATCCACCTTTGACCCATAGAAAACCAGAGGATTCATCCTCATGAAGTCTCTTACCCTAGCTCCCAATGTAGTAGTATAAGGGGCTTAGGCCCCTTGATTGACTTGGTTGGTCACAACTTGGGCAAGAATAGTGAGTATCCCTGAGCTCACCATTGGTAGGTCGCTCCTCAGGATTTTGGGCCCTTCGACCTCGAGTATTCAGCATGATCTAGCATAGCAAAGACCAATCGTCAGGAGAGAAACTTACCATAAATCTATAGCGTGACATAGAACATGAAGAAGGGAAACATTTTATAAAACGTCTCATAACTTCCTACTCATAGTCATAGCGTGCTTCACAACTATGAATAGGACTCTAATCGATGCGATGTGTTAGACTCCGACGATCTATCAACCTAGCACTCTGATACCAAGTTATCACGGCCCTACCCTAGGGTCTAGATGTGACACGATGCAAAGGGAACTCGAAGGGACACTAAGGTAGCCTTTTAGAACATCACTACACGTGCTTGCTCGCGGAAGCAAGAAAGCAAACATCAAGAGATAAAAGTGGGGAAATCGGGTCTAAGGAAAGCACTTCCATATCATAAACATCAAGAATAATAGATTCAGGGCTCTTAGAATAGATATATAGCATGTCCAATAACCACCTCTAATACATAGATAAGAGCGGAGGCCATGACAAAGTAATCGGGCTCACCCTCATAGTCAAAATAGCCAATAAAGAAGAATATCTCAATAGATAATAAGAGCAACATAGACTAAGGTCCTCGAAGTAGAGGACTCACCAAATAGCTTGAGTAGTGTCGAACTAGCCATGTGGTGGAGGAGGATTATCAACTTGGGCACTGGTTCCTACATGGTGATATCATTTAGGCATAGAGTATGTGTTTGTACGTTTGAATGTACTAAGTATGTAGGATGCAATGCAACAAGAGATGGACATCATGATCAAAATGCATAACAATATGCAAAAGACATCATATTACAATATGGCATGTATGCTCAATCCTCAAGGGAAACATGCTTAAACAACTCATCTTCATGTAGGATATCATATGTGTCGCATAGACCAAGCTAGATTTCCAAAGTATAAACCCCTTGGTTGATTGATGATGATCTCACCCCATCACCCTGGTGGTGTGGTACAAATGCCTCATATGTTTGATGATAATCTCACTTTATCACCCAAGTGACGAAGTACAAACCGCTCACATAGTTGATGAGTACAAACCCCTACCTCGATTATCAAGGTACTAGCTCTTTAATTGGCAATCAAACTACTAACCCCCAACAGGGTTATTGGGGCTCTTAGTTCCTTACCCAAGATAGAGCATGGCCTAATCTTACGCTTCATATAGAATATATATCATATGCATAAGCTTATTTCATCATCATATAGTCAATCATATCATATCTCATTCTTTGGGCCTTCAACTCCTCAAGAAACAGATCTAGATATTTCTACAAACACTTAGAGGGTGTGCAATTCTATTGTAAAACCATGAAATATAGAGATGAAATCATGCAAGAAAATCCATTGTAAAATCATCAATCAACACCTCACAACACCCTCAAGCAATATACATACACACCCCTCATCAAATCTTACTATGGATCCATGATTTATAGCTCAAAACATAGTAGAACAGTGACAAAATCACATAGCTTTAACACAGTGTGCTGTGAATTTCATAATTGTCAAGACCCATTTGTAAATCAACTTTAAATCATGCAATTTGAGTAAAAAGGGACTTAGATATCATAGGTGAAAGGAACCCATGAAAGAAACTCACATACTGTAGCACCCCACACCTTACAATACTAGTACAATTCCAATTAAACATGACATGGTTTGGTCAAACTAGCGCTAATTTTCAAAAGTATTTGAATCTCATGTTAATGGGCTATATGTGCATCTAACACTTAAGAAGGTCGGGTGTATACATGTTTTGTGTTGAATTGAGAAGATTATGGCCTTAAAATGAAGTAAAAGAATTGAGGTGCTTGTAGGACTTAGTAAGCAAGTAGGTGAGTCACCTACTTGCTTAGCTAGAATTTGGTAGTTAAATGGAGACGAGGCTCGATGTCGAAATTGTCAAAGTTTGATTACGAATAAAGTCCGTGTTAAGGGTGTAACTTTGTCCCATGTTTTAGCATAATAAATTGAGCTAGATTTCAGCCCAAGAAGTATAATAAAAAGGGTCCCAAATACGTCACAACACACTTAGAAAATTGGGCCGAAAACTAAGTAAGTGAAAGCTGAAATTAGGCAGCCCAAGTCCATCAAGTTGGTGCTCCAAAAAGGCCCAAATTTGAGGGACAATCTAGTGGGTAAGCAACTTGATATTGTGTAGTATAATATGGTAAAAATTTCAAGGGAATGTCGGCCAAATACCCCTTTATAAAGGGCTCCAAAGCAGCTCCACAATTCATTTCTTACTTGAACTCACAAAAAAATCAGATTGCTCTCTCTACTTTCTCTCAACTTTTCTCAACTTTGTAAAGCAGCTAAAAGGGACTTCTAGGGTTCCTAAGGAGCCTCTAATCCTTTAATACAAAGATAAGTAATTATATTTGTGTTTTTAGTATGGTTTTATCATGAAAAACAAGAAACAGATGCTAGTTACGCTTGCTGAAATTTGTTGGACAGATTCTGTGCAGAAAGTTGTTGCACTTCTTCCTTTTGTTTCGGTGATTTATCTATGGTTTGTGAGTTTTATTTGAAGAGAAATTGGTTTTCTTAACATGGTTTGAGTTACAAACATTACCCAAAGGTTGCTGCCCTGATTTTGGTTTCATTTAACAAGCGTGTTTTATCGTGTTATCTTAAGCGTCATGTTGATTGGAACTTGCGGGCTGTGGTATATAAGGCTATTAGCTCACGTCCTTCATGACTTCTTGAGTGCTTTTATACGACTGTTTTGGGTCTTTTTATATGTGTAAATGTTGCTGGAACAGTTGGTTAAAGTTGGAATAGGTTTGGAGTTGTCGACATCGAAAGGTAGCGAAGGAAGGTGACGTTATGCTGTCCATTTTTAGATTGTGTGGAATTGTGATGTATTGTGCTTTGTGGGCTATTGTAAGATTGTTATTGCATTGAAATAGGATGTACATGATGTATGCATGCTAATATGTATTAGAAAATACGATTAGAGGCGGAAAAGTTAAAGGAATACTCTCGGGATTATAAACACCCGTTTGTTGCCCATGTGTTGTTTTCTTATGTGATTGGGATGTCAAGGTGTATATATTGGCTACTAATGCTATTTTTATCATCTACTATGTTGTCGATACGTATTTGAAGGAAGGGAAGGTTATTCCGAGATAATAACAGGGTCCCACAACGAGGTATGTAAGGTTATTTGTTTTTGTCTCATTTGGCATGAAACATAGATCCTTCCTTGGCACATAAAGGCACTTACCAACTCCGACATAATTATTAACTATGTCTCCATTCCTTGACATGTTCATATGATTCCATACATACTTTCAAATCTGGTTACATACATGAATACCAATATACACATATTCCTTTTTGCCAAATAAAGTTCACGAGGTGTTCCATTTCATATGCATTTTATAATTTGTGCAACGTACTCTTTTTCCATTGTCATATTGTCTCGTATAATTATCTACATGTCACATGCTACATATACAGTCATACGGCTCCAATACTATGGCCACCAAAAGAATCATCTCAAAGGTAATTGAAAGATAAAGTACACAGCTTTGACGGGTGGTAGCCCGAGGGGGTTCATTGAGAACCTAGCATAGGGATGATCCCGATACAGTTTACGGGTGGTAG
>JAABOM020129832.1:0-21242 GCA_011800125.2 Solanum clarkiae
AACTTGTAATGTAAAGCCTCTGATTGGCGGGGGGGGGGGGGGTTGTAATATAATGCCTGTATCCGATGATGCAACACTTGTAATATAAAGCCTCTAGCTGGTGAGGCGATTGTAATGTAATACCTGTATTTGGCGATGCAAACTTATAATATAAAGCCTCCAGCTGGTGAGGCGATTGTAATGTAATGCTTGTATCTAGCGATACAGAACTTATAATGTATAACCTCCGTCTGGCGGGGTGGTTGTGATGTAATGCCTGTATCCGACGATACAACTCTTGCAATATAAAGTCTCCAGTTGGTGAGGCGATTGTAATGTAACGCCTGTATCTGGCGGTATGAAGTATGTAAAAAAAACATTTTACCGCAAGTGTATGATGAGGTTGCTAGCATGGATGCCCGTGATCGAAGAACTTTGACGGTGTTGCTATATTGCGGTCCTTGACCATCTGAGTGTCGCTTCTTGTGCTTATATACAGGCTCCGATAGGTGGAATCTTGACGATTCTTGTTATGTACAAATTCTAAATTATGGAGTTTGAATAATGTTTGTTATGTACAATCCTCGATTAGCAAAGACTAGATGGTGCTTGGTATATACACATCCTTCAATTGGTGGAGTCTAAATGGCATCTATGATGTGTAGCCTTCAATTGGTATTGAAGATATTTGTTATATACATCCTCCAATCGGTGAAGTTAGTCTGGTATTTTATATATATAGTCTTCGATTGGCGGCCTTTGGACTGTGTTTTCTATATACAGCCTCTGATTGGCAGAGTTTGATCTGCATTTACTATGTACAACCTCCAAGTGATGGAATTCGCCGACGTTTGCAATGTGCATCCTCCAAGTGATGGAGTTTAACGTGATTAGCATAATTCTTTCGATGTAGTTAGGCGGCGGTCTCCCTTCGGTGAAACTTATTTAACACAGTTAGATGGTAGTCCCCAATTGGTGGAGTTATTCTTGATAAAAAAACAAACTATTTTATATTTCCTATGGGGCCCCTTTGTCTTTTGATTTCGATCTCGAGTGTACCACTAAAGATTCAAAATGGTAACTTATTAGATAGAAAAGACGTTGCATATCAAGAAAGTAAATAGGGAGAAAATATTTTAGCTTATGATTGGAGTAAATCGGATGGCGTCTCCAGTTGTGTCCCGAGACTTGATGTTAGCTTCCTTCATTCCCTATCTTCCCGTGCTTAAAGAAAAAAATTTTAGTTTGGGAGGGGATGTTGGCTTGTTTCGACTCGCTAACTTTAGTTTCATCATCGAAAACCTTTAAAACTTCTTTGATCCGTCCTCGATCTCTTATCCTAGAGACTTGGTAGGTGGAATAGTAGAAAAACATTTTGAAAAATAATAATATGTTCTTTATAAGGGAGTATTACGCATATGTTAGATATATATAAATATATGTCTATATATATACATAGTAATCCTTAATCATTCTAAGGTTATGACATGTTTTGAGGTTCATCGAGCTTCTCCATATCCAAAGGTAGTCCTTCTCATACTCTGATCTTTTGATGACGCTTCTCTGATTCTTCTGGGATATTTGTTGCTTTCTGATGATGCATAACTTAAGGAGTGTTTCCTATGGGTATGATCGAACCCTTAAAGGTTGCCTACGTATCCCCAAACGAGAATTAGTTCTGCACATAGTTCAGGGGTAAAAGAATAAAAAATATGCAATGCAATGACTGAGCCTGACTCAGTCTGCCTATGAATCCAAATGCAATCAGGTTAAGACATTGTTCAAGTAAAAAAGGGAAAAACAAAAATATGTAATGTAATGACCGAGCCTGACTCAGGCTGCCAACATATCCAAATGGAATCAGGTCAAAACATAGTTCAAGTACAATAAAGAGGAAAAAAAAGAAAAAAAGGCAATGACCTGGCCAAACTCAGGCTTCCTACGTATCCAAGTGGAATAATGTCAAAAAGTAGTTCAAGTACATGAAGTCAGAAACATGAAGGGACCGCATCTGATAAGGATTGCCTATGTATCCCACCAAGGGAAATCAAGTCAGGCATAGTTCTAAATACATACGAATGATGCTTTTGGATTTTCAAAGGAGACCAGACCCGATGTGGGTTTCCTACGTACCCCACCATGGGAAGTCAGGTTGAGATGTAGTTCTGTTACGTTAGAAAAATGCAAAAATAAACTATTCTTGGTATCTTCAGATGTAGTACTTCTTGATGGCGTATGAATTGATTAGCTTGGTGCTCACAGTTTCGTCTATTTCTGCTAAGATCACTGCTCCTCCACAGAGTACTCTATTGTAGGTACCCTACCAATTTGGTGCTAATTTTCTTTTAGCTTCTCCTTCATGAGGAAACATATTCTTCAATACTAACTCTCCCGATTTGAACTATCGAGGCTTGACCTTTTTATTGAATGCCTTGGTCATTCTGTTTTGGTATAGTTAACTGTGACCGACTGCATTCATCCTTTCTTCATCAATGAGGATCAACTGTTCTATCTAACTGTGAATCAATTCTGTCATCCGTACTAACTTCTTGGATAATCCTTAAAGATGGTATCTATGCCTCAGCAGGTATTACTGCTTCTGAACTATAAACCCGCTTATAAGAGGTTGCCCCAGTGGATGTTCTAATTGTAGTGCGATAACCAAGCAAAGCATACGGTAGCTTCTCATGCCATTTCTTCTGACTATCAATCATCTTCCTCAAAATCTTTTTGATATTCTTGTTTGTGGCCTCAACTGCTCCATTCATGAAACGACCCCAAAAGTGCCCGAAAGTGTGCCTCGGAAATGCCTGGAATTTTAAATTCCATATATCTCAAAATCAGTTTACTATTTCGAAAATTCAACTTCATATTCATGTTCAAAGGGTCAAAATTAGGTGAGCATGGGTCTAACCTGGATTTAAGAGCAAAAGATTAGCAATTATGAAATTCCAAAAATGCAATTTCCAGTGGCCTGTTTTTTTTATTCGGTCCAAGACTTCTAAGTCTTGTGCCTAAGTGTTCCCAAACATGTTTTTACCCATACTTAGCCAAATTTCACTCTCATATTACCCAAAATATTCTCCAATACTCATTCCAACACTTAGTTATATTTTCACTCCCAAATTCAAGTCCCAAACCCTAATCCCAAGCTAAGGTTCTCCTTCAAGGTTCTTCTTCAAGCTTCAAGTATCCATCTCTAATCTTCACCAAGTTCTTCTCTAAGCTAAGATATATGGGCTTCTTTCATGGGTTCCTTTCACCCATGATACCCAAGCCTCCTTTACTCAAATTGCATGATTTAAAGTTGATTTACAAATGAGTCTTGCATATTATGAAATTCACTGGACACTATATTTAAGCTATGTAAAGTTTTGACTGTTTTGCTACGTTTTGAGTTATAAATCTTGGACCTATTGTAAGATTTGATGAGGGGTTTTGATGTATATTAATTGAGGGTGTTGCAAAGTATTGATTGATGATTTTACAATGAATTTTCTTGCATAATTTCATCTCTATATTTCATAGTTTTAGACTAGCATTACACACCCTCTAAGTGTTTGATAAAATGTTCAGACGTGGGTTCTTGAGGAGTTGAAGGTCCAAAGCATAAGATATGATATCAATGACTATATGATAATGAAATGAGCTTATGTATATGATATACTATATATAAGTGTTGCATTAGAACATATCCGATCCGGGGGATAAGAGCCCGGGTAACCAAGGTGGGGTTTGTACCACACAAACACTAAGGGGTTTGTACGTTGCCACCAGGGTATCTAGGTGTGAATGGCATCGACCATGTGAGGGGTGTAGTACCTTACCACAAGGGTGTCTAGGTGTAAATGGCATCAACCATGCGAGGGGTGTAGTACCTTGCCACCAAGATGTCCATGTGTGAATGGCATTAACCATGTGAGGGGTGTAGTACCTTGCCACTAGGGTGTCCAGGTGTGAATGGCATCTGCCAACCATAGTTTGGTTTCTAACATGGTCTCTTCTACACATATTATATCTTATATGAGCATGAGTTATTGAAAGCGTGTTTTACTTATACATTGATCATACATGTCATATTGTTATACTATGCCTATTGTCTAATGTATGCATTTTGAGTATGATGTTTATCTATTGTTGTGTTGCACCTACATACATTTAAATGTATTAATGCATATTCTTGCCTATATGATATCACCATGTAGGGACAGGGGCTCAAGTTGATCATCCTCCTCCTCCACGTGGCTAGTCGGTATTATTCCAAGCTTGTTGGTGAGTCCTCCATTTTTTTGGGGACCTTAGCCTATGATAGCTATTATCTATGTATTGAGATACTTTCTTATGTTCTATTTTGGCCATGAGGGTAATCCCGATTACTTTTTCTTGGCCCCCACTCTATCTGTGTATTTAGAGGTGTTTGTTAGACAAGTTGTGTAATTATGATATGAGCTATGACTCCTTGTCTTTGATGTTGATGTTTTGGCAAGCTACCCCTTAACCCCTTTGCCCTTTATGCTTGTTTTATGTCTTTTACATGCTTCCACGACCAATGATGTGTGATGATAACTTGAGAAGATTGATGGGGGTTCCTTTGGGTTCCCCATTCGTCGTGTCACATCCAGGCCCTAGGCTTGGGTCGTGACAGGTGAGAAGATAATTGGTTATGTGGTGCTTTGGGAAGAGTTCAAATTGGATTCCCTTAATTGGTTTTTCCCTCTTGAGCTTAGGGAAGCAAAGTAGGTAGAGTTTTGAACTTGAAACAAGGTGCTATGAGTGTGAGAGAGTACACCCTCAAGTTTAATCAACTTTCAAGGTATGCTCCTCATTTGGTGGTCGATCCTAAACATAGGATGAATAAGTTCATGATAGGAGTCTCCGACTTGGTAAGTGAAGAAAGTTGGTCCACCATGCTAATTAGTGATATGGACTTGTCTCGGTTGATTACATATGTTGAGAAAATGGAGGAAGAGAAATTAAGGAAGAGAAGGGGGCATGAGGCAAAGAGAGCCCGGTTTGAGGGTATATTCCAAAAGGGTGCTAAATTTCGTCAAGGCCAAGGGCCTTCTCATGCTAGTAATAGGGGGTTTGCCAATGACTTCCCTAGGCCTCAAGGTATTGGTGGGATGTCTCCTATTGATGTGTGCCCTAAACATGGAAGGAGCCATGGAGGCCCATGTTTGAAGGGTTTTAATGCATGTTGTGAATGTGGGAAGCTCGATCACAAGAAGATCGATTGTCCAAGAAACTGTAGCAAGGACCAGGGTGTAAATGCGATCCCATTGAGTAGAGGTTGTCCTCAAAGTAGTGCCCCAAGGCACAACTGGTTTTATGCACTACATGGGAGGCAAGGGGTTACTGGGATTCCCGATGTTGTTACCAGTATATTGAAAATCTTTGACTTTGATGTATATGTTTTGATTGATCTGGGTGCCACTCTTTCCTTTGTTATCCTTTTTGTTGAGAAAAAGTTCCATGTTAACCCCAAGTTGTTGCATGAGTTATATGAAGTGTCTACTCCTATTTCTGTCTCTATTGTTGCTAGGAAAGTTCATAGGAGTTGTCCTATTTACATTTTGCATAAGTTGTTGCCTTGTGATCTTGTTGAATTAGACATAGTTGATTTTGATGTCATTCTTGGGATGGATTGGTTGCTTGCCTTCTATGCTTTTATTGATTGCAGAACCCATAGGGTCAAGTTTCAATTCCCTAAAGAACCCATACTTGAGTGGGAAAGTCAAGATGTAGTGGTAAAGGGTAGATTCATCTCATGCATTAAAGCCCATAAGTTGATTTCTAGGGGGCTTTTGTATCATCTTGTGCGGGTTAAAGCTGTGGAGTCCAAAGTCTCTTCCATTGAGTCGGTTCCAGTTGTAAATGAATTTCTTGATGTCTTCTCAAACGACTTTCCCAATGTCCCTCCCGAAAGAGAGATAGATTTGGCATAGATGTCCTTCGCGATACTCAATCTATCTTCATTCCCCTTTACTGTATGGCCCCAGCGGAATTGAAGGAGTTAAAGGAACAATAGAAAGATTTATTAGAAAAGGGATTTATTAGGCCTAGCCAATCATCTTGCGGTGCACCGGTGTTGTTTGTAAAGAAGAAGGATGGGTCACTTAGAATGTGCATTGACTATCGGTAACTCAATAGGGTCACTATCAAGAATAAGTATCCTCTTCCAAAGATTAATGATTTATTTGATTAATTGCAAGGGGCTAGCTTCTTCTCTAAATCGATCTTTAGTCCGGGTATCATCTAGTAAGGGTCGGGGAGTGTGACATTCCCAAGATGGCCTTTCGGACAAGATATAGGCATTATAAGATTTTTATGATGTCATTTGGGTTGACCAATGTACCAGCCATTTTCATGGACCTAATAAGTAGGGTCTTCAAACCTTACCTTGATTCCTTTGTTGTGATCTTCGTTGATGATATTTTGATCTATTCACATAGTAGGGAGGAGCAAATGGGACATTTGAGGGTTATGTTGTAAAGATTGAGGGAGAAAAAATTGTACGCCGAATATGATAAGTGTGAATTTTGGTTGAAGGAGGTTGCATTCTTGCATCATGTGGTGTCGGGGGATGGTATAAAGCTGGACCTTAAGAAAGCTGATATGATTAGAATTTGGCCTATACCATTCACCCCGTTGGATATTAGGAGCTTCTTGGGCCAAGTGGGTTATTATAGAATATTTGTGACTGGGTTCCCCTCTATTGCTTCCCCTATGACAAAATTGACATAAAAGAAGGTTAAATTTGTGTGGACCGATGAGCGTCAGAGGATCTTCCAATCATTGAAAGACAAGCTTGTGTTTGCTCCAATATTATCACTACTAGATGGACTTGAGGGATTTGTAGTGTATTGTGATGCTTCCCGGGTTGGTTTGGGTTGTGTGTTGATGCAAAATGGTAAAGTCATAGCTTATGTTTATAGACAACTCAAGGTACATGAAAGGAACTACCCTACCCATGACCTAGAGTTAGTCGTCGTTGTATCTGCATTAAAGATTTGACGTCGCTAGTTGTATGGGGTGCATGTGGATGTGTTCACCGATCATAAGAGCTTCCAATATGTCTTCCCTCAAAAGGATCTCAACTTGAGGCAAAGGAGTGGTTAGAACTTCTTAAAGACTATGATATGAGTGTGGAATATCATTTCGGTAAGGCAAATATCATCGCGGATGCCTTGAATAGGGTGCCTATGGGTAGCTTAGCCCATGTTGATGGTGGTAGGGAGATGACCAGGGAGGTGCATCAATTGGCTAGATTATGGGTTAGGTTGGAAAAGGTTGGTGATGATGGTTTGGTTGTTGTTGATGGGTCTAAGTCTTCATTGGTTGATGACATGATATCAAAACAAGATCTTGACTCCTCCTTGCTTGAATTGAAGGACTTGGTGAAAGAGGGCAAAGTAGAGGTTTTCTCCC
Source organism: Solanum clarkiae (assembly GCA_011800125.2). Classification (NCBI taxonomy): domain Eukaryota; kingdom Viridiplantae; phylum Streptophyta; class Magnoliopsida; order Solanales; family Solanaceae; genus Solanum; species Solanum clarkiae. The sequence continues at coordinate 7,408 of JAABOM020129832.1, forward strand.
AAGGGGGAGATGGGGCCCTTAGGTAGCAAGGAATGTTGTGTTTGCCTTGTGTTGATGGTTTGAGGGAGAACATTCTTGATGAGGCCCACAATTCTTATTCTATCCACCCTGGTTCCACAAAATTGTATAGGGACTTGAGAGGTGTATTGCTTGAGAGGCATGAAGAGGGATATTTCCAAATTCGTTTTCGGTTACCCATAGTTGTCAACAAGTCAAGCCGAACATCAAAGGTCGGGTGGCCTAACCCAAGACATAAAGATTCCTACTTAGAAGTAGGAAGTGATTAATATGGATCTTGTGGTTTGGTTTTCCAAGACTAGGAAGGGTTTTGATTCCATATGGGTGGTGATTGATAGGATGACTAAATCAACCTACTTTTTACCAGTTAAGACCACCTATGGGCTGAAGAGTATGCAAGGTTGTACATCCATGAGTTAGTAAGGTGCATGGGGTTCTTTTTGTCCATCATATCGAATCGTGGTTCATAATTCACTTCACACTTTGGAGGTCCTCTCAAAGGGGTCTTGGTATAAAAGAGTCACCTTAGTACAGCCTTCCACCCCCAAACGGATGGCCAAGCCGAAAGAACCATTCAAACACTTGAGGATATGCTAAGGGCTTACGTGTTGGAGTTGAGGGGTAGTTGGGATGACCATCTCCCTTTGATTGAGTTTACCTACAACAATAGCTATCACTCTAGCATCGGTATGGCCCCTTTTGAGGCTCTTTATGGGAGACGTTGTAGATCACTGGTTAATTGGTTTGAGGTTGGAGAGGTGGCTCATTGGGACCAAATCTAGTTATGGAGTTTCTTGAGAAGGTTGGGATGATTAGAGAAAGGTTGAAGACGGCCCAAAGTCGTCAAAATTCCCATGCTGATGGGAGAAGAAGAGACCTTGAATTTAAAGTGGGTGATTGGGTTTACTTGAAAGTTTCTCCAATGAAAGTTGTGGTTCGCTTTGGTAAAAAGGGGAAATTGAGTCCAAGATATGTTGGTCCTTATGAGATTATGAGGAGGGTTGGCAATGTAGCTTACGAAATGAAGTTGCCTAGTGAAATGAATTTGGTTCATCCCGTGTTCCATGTCTCTATGTTGAGAAAATGTGTTGGTGATCCTAATTATATTGTGCCTTTTGATGTTGTGGGTGTTTTTGAGGATAACTTGACCTATGAGGAGGTTCCGGTTCAGATTGGGGATAGGCAAGTGAAGAGATTGAGGAACAAGGAGGTGGCATCCGTTAAGGTCCTTTGGAGGAACCAACAAATCAAAAATGCTACTTGCGAAGCCGAAGCGGACATGTAAAAGCAGTATCCTTATCTTTTCCACTCCACTCAAGCCTAAGGTACCAATTCTAAGTCCCTTATATGATTTAATTCTTATGTTTCAGCCCTATGTCATTCATATGCATTCATGTTTAAGTTGGCAAGTTATGATGATTTTACATCAGTTTTGAGATTTTGAAAATGGTTTTTTAAATATGATGTTGCATTCTTGTTGGGGCTAATTTTTTTATGATCAGTCTCATCTTGTACTTCTCTTTTACATTCGGGAATGAATGTTCCCAAGAGGGAGATATTGTAACGACCCCAAAAAGTGCCTGAATGTGCCTCGAAATGCCAAAAATTTTAAATTCCATACATCTCAAAATCCATTTTCTATTTCGACAATCAAATTTATATTCTTATTCAGGGGGTCAAAATTAAGGGGAAAAGGGTCTAACCCCAATTTTAGAGCAACTGCATCAAAATTCAAAAATCCCATGGTGTAATTTTCAGTGAGGTCGCCTCCGCGACACTTCTCTGCCTATTTTAGGGATTATTTTTTTTAGTTTAGTCCAAGACTTCTAAGTCTTTGCCCTAAGTGTTTCCAAAGGTGTTTTACCAATACTTAGCCTTATTTCACCCTCATATCATCTTAAACATTTCCCAATACTCACTCAAACACTTAGCCATATTTTCACTTCCATAACTCAAGTCTCAAACCCTCATCCCAAGCTAAGGTTCTCCTTCAAGGTTCTTGTTCAAGCTTCAAGTCTCCATCTCCAATCCTCACCAAGTCATCTCTAAGCTAAGGTATGTGGGTTTCTTTCATGGGTTCCTTTCACCTGTAATACCCAAGCCTCCTTTTACTAAAATTGTGTGATTTGAAATTGATTTACAAATGGGTCTTGCATATTATGAAATTTAATGCACACTATGTTAAAATTTTGTAAAGTTGAGACTGTTTTGCTATGTTTTGAGTTAGAAATCTTGGACCTATTGTAAGATTTGATGAGGGATTTTGACGTATATTACTTAAGGGTGTTGGAAGGTATTGATTGATGGTTTTACAATAGATTTTCTTATGATTTCATCTCTATATTTCATGATTTTATACTATCATTACATACCCTCTAAGTGTTTGATAAAATGTCCGGATGTGAGTTCTTGAGGAGTTGAAGGTACAAAGCATGAGATATGATATGAATGACTATATGATAATGAAATGAGCTTAAGTATTTGATATACTCTATATAAAGTGTTGCATTAGACCATACCCGATCTAGAGGGATAAGAGCTCCTGTAACCAAGGTGGGGGTTTGTACTCATCAACCATGTGAAGGGTTTGTACTTCAGTACCGTGGTGATAAGGTGTGATTATCATCAACCATGTGAGGGTTTTGTACCACACAACCACCAAGGGGTTTGTATCTTGAAAATCTAGCTTAGTCTCTTCTACACATATGATATCCTATATAAGCATGATTTACTTAAGCATTGACCATACATGTCATATTGTTATATTATGCCTATTGCTTAATATTATGCATTTTGATTATGATGCCTATCTATTATTGCATTGCATCCTACATACTAACGCATACTCTTACCTACATGATATCAACATGTAGGAACTGGAGCCCAAGTTGATCATCCTCCTCCATGTGGCTAGTTCTGTCCTACTCAAGCTAGTTAGTGAGTCCTCCACTTCGGGGACTTTAGTCTATGCTCTCTTGTTATGTATTGAGACAATCTTCTTTGTGATCTATTTGACTATGAAGGTGAGCACGGTCGCTTTGTCTTGTCCTTCGCTCTTATCTTGTAGTAGAGGTGGTTGTTGGACATGTTATGTATCTATGATATCATTTGAGTCTTCTCTCTTGACTATGATATTGTGCAAGCTTTTCCTTTAACCCTTTTGTCCCTATTCTTGCTCTTTAACGTTTTTATATGCTTCCACGAATAATGATGTGTAATGACAAGTTAAAAGGCTTATTTGGGCTTCCTTCGGGTTCCCCATTCGTCGTATCATGTCTAGGCCCTAGGCTTGGGTCGTGACATTTAGAAGCATCCTAGCTTTTCAAAAGAGGCAAGTGACAAAAAGGATCAAGCATGATTCAAGCCTCGATTTTGATCATAAAAATTTTTAAAAATACTACTTTCCACACTACCAGGATTCTTGTTGAAACAGAGATGGGCTAATAGTTCTAGTTCTGCCACGCTTCTCTAGGCTTGGCATCACGGATGGTCAATTTGCTGAGATCTTTCTCTTTTTCTTCTCCAATCGTGGCCAAAAACAAATTTCCCATTCCTTCCACGATGACATCTTCAATTATTAGAACTAGGATTGGAGCTTGTTCTGGTACAAATGTCATCTTATTTGACCTCCTGTTGCAGACTCTTCCTGATATAGGTTGATATTCAAGTCCGGTGGTACCTTTCTGATGCTTGAGATGGATTGGTTCGACTATACCATTATGCTTGGGTCCAAGTATTGTCTTAGGATGATATCCATACTTCAACATCTCTGAGGCAACTATCTTTGCTGCGCTTGACAATTTTACATCATCCGACCCTACTTTCTCATCAACTTTTACAGCTTGCATAATTTCCAAAGTATGAAAAGTGTCTCCATCTAATTCGCTAGTGACCAGAACAAAATTAACTGAACAGATGGGGAGACTATGCTCCCCATGAAAGGTAACTTTTCATGTGACCCCACTCAAACTTTACACACTAATGAAAAGTTGATGGCACGGCTCTCGCCATGTGGATCCATGGTCTTTCTAGCAACAAGTTGTAGTTAGACGACACATCCATCACTTGAAATAGAATAGGGAATTTAGATGGCCCCACCTGCAATGTGAGATATATTTCTCTAATAACGCTTCTTTGTGCCCCATTGAAAGCTCTAACTTTCACAGGACTCTCTCTTATCTCTCCCACATTCACACCGACTTCCTTAGCATTGTGAAAGGGCATATCTTGCATCCAGAACAACCATCAATCAGAACTCAAGTTGGAATCTTGCCAAAACATTTAACAACGATGTGAAGCACTTTGTTATGTCTAGCCCCTTCTTTTGGTAGCTCATCATCATGGAAAGATGTCTTGTTAGCTTCCATGACTCATCCGATGGTTGCAGCCAGAGCTTTACTTGTGGTCTCTTTTGGAATGTAAACCCCACTTAATACTTTTATCAAAGCATTCCTATGGGCTTCCGAACTCATGAGCAGTGAAAAAATGGATATGTGGGTTGGTGTCTTCTTTAACTGCTTTTTAACTGAATAGTCCCTAGGCTTTATCTTCTTCCAGAATTCAGCGGCTTTGGTATCAGTGATATTTCTTTTCGGATTCTATTCTTTCCTAACAACTTCTTGATTAGGATCTTTAGGAGCATAACATCTTCTAGACCTGGTCATACCTTGAGCCGCAGCAGTATCAATTATCTTACCCTTAGCTTTCGTTTGGTAATCCCATGGGACACATTTGGTATCATACTCAGACTTCTCAGTGATCAAAGTGGTTATCACAGCTCCTAGCAAGTAGGTTTGAATAGTCAAAAGTTCTCGTAATTGAATTGTGATAACAGGTTGTGCTAGCGATGTAGTAGCAACTTATTCAACATTCCAACTAGGCAAGAAGGTTCCTTCCGAGTCATATTCCCCTTCTAGGTTGAGCATGTTGACTTTTTGATTCTCAAGATTCAGCGATGGGTTGTTGTTCACATTTAGAGGTGCTAGAATATATTTTATTATACCCCTCTTGATTAGAGACTCCATCTGATTCTTCAACCCATAACAATCCTCCATGTCGTGTCCTTGGATCCCTAAATGGTAAGCGTATCACTTGTTCCCATCAAAGTTGCAAGGAATTGGATCAGGGAGTTTTCCTTCAACAGGCTACAACACTGCCACTGCCATTAGTATTTCAAATAACTAGGCATAAGGTTCAACAATGGGCGTGTAGGTGCGAGTATTTCTGGCTTCAAGATTCGGACATGGCCATGGTGCATACGCTAGTCCGTTTTGGTGGATTGGTGCATGTATAGGGACATATGGTCTTGGTGGATTTTGGTGTACTGGTGCTCAGGGTTGATTAAGTGTGGTTGGGTACTAATACTAGGTACGGGATGTATCGAGCCTGTGCAACAATTTGAGGATTGTTGGGGTTTCGGTGAGATGGACCTCCATGGTGGTAGATGACAGTTAAGACATCCTCTTTTTTCTTCTTGGCACCACTGATCAATCCAAACTGTATGGCCTTACTTATAGCTTGCAATGCAGATATGGATTGAATCTTCCTAGATTTAATGCCTTCCTCTATAAGATCTCCCATTTTGACCAATTCGGCAAACTTCTGGTCCATCATCGACCTCATCTTATCAAAGTAGATTCCTTCTTGAGCTCGAATAAAGTACTTGGCGAGCTCACTCTTATCTAGTGGTAGTTGCACCCAAGCATCCTCAATTATCCAACATTTTGCATATTCTTGGAAGTCCTCAGATGGCTTCTTCTGTGTGTTGGCTAACGAGAACCTATCTGTATTAATCTCGGTATTAAATTTGAAGCAAGTCATGAAATCCTCAGCCATGTCTTGCCAATCACGCCATTTGTGAGGGTCCTGATGCATATACAAAGTCAAGGCTTCTCCAGAAAGACTGTGAATAAATAACTTCATCCTTAGTTTCTCATTTCTCCCCGCACCTACTAACTTATCACAATATGCCCTTAAATGAGCATAAGGGTCACCTTTCCCATCAAATAGTTCAAACATCAGTGGTTTGTACCCTACTGGCAAATCAATGTTGGGATAGATCCATAAATCATCATAATCTAGGCTCTATGCTCCCCTAGTGACTTTCAAGCTTTTTAACACTTTCCATAGACCATGAAGTTGGGCGTTTATTGACTCATCTTCTTTCAAGCGAGCATCTTTCTCCATTTCTGCATATTGATCAATCTCATATGGGACTCTACCCATAGATGGGGTCGTGAAAGTAGGTGCTTCAACAGCATATATAGGTGGAACATGTGGCTCATAATGAGCGGCAATGTGTGCCCTGTGTATCTGCTTCATCGCAGGATAGGGGGCACCATGTGATCTTGAGTAGGATGGTCGAGAGCGGCCCTGACCATTGATGACACAGCTAGAAGTGCTTGTCCATTAATTGGAGCATGATGGGTTTGCTTTGGTAGTTTCAATGAGTCGTCAAAAGGCATGTTAGTTTTTGGAAAGTAAACTGGTATTTTGAAGGTTGGGAGAGTAGTAGCCGAAAGCTTGGCCAAGTCTTGTACTTGACGGAATTCCTCCCTCAGGGCTTCTAATTCTTGTGCCATAAGAGCCATTCTCTCGTCATTGGGAGCCATATTTTGAGAACCTTCGGGATTTTCAATGGGAATTATTATATTCGCAGCGGCATCAAATTCTTCTCCGCTAGTCATCTTTCCTTTTGATCGACGGTTGTATCGTGAGTCAGCCAGTTTGCAAGTCGACACAAATCAACTTTCTGGTGGGATTAATAATAACCAACAAAATAAAGAAAAGGAAAGGAAAACTATGTTAGTTTGGGAGATATTATAAAGAAAAGAAGAAAGATGTACAAAGCAAATATGTAACACATATATACGCCAAGTTGGCAACATTCAAGATACGTCCTAATATGGAGCCTCTTTTTGCTAGAGGTTAGCCTACATTGCAATTAATTTTATGATAAATGATCCAATTTAACACACTTCGGATTCGGAAGAACATAACTTTCATTGATTGAACTGTTTTAAGTCATACAACAGAGTTGTCGGGTAGGGAACTAGATAATGAAAGCGAGGAAAAGGAAGGATGGCATACAAAGGTGGGTCATATGAACATATAGTGAAATACGACAAAGTACAAATGGATGAAACTATGGCCAAGATGGTTCATCATCATTGTCGAAGTCCCAATCATAGTACGGCCCTGGGTAATACTCTGGAGGGCCTGAACTCATCTCTGATCCTTTTATATTATCAAACCTGATGAACCCGTACTCGGAGTGCTTATCTCTTGCTATCGAGATAGTTCCATCCCCCACATTCATGAATCCATCTTCTTCGGGCTCTTTTCAGGTTCTTCTTCTAGATCTTCCTCTAGGTCCTCCTCCGATCCTCTTCTAGGTCCTCCTCTGGATCTTCTTCTGGGTCCTTATCCAGATCTTCTTCAATCCTTTGGATCAAATGATCCATGGATCGTAGAATTATTTGATTATGCATAGATGTCATTAGTTCCATATGAGGAAGCACCTCCTCTCTGATCCAAGTGGCATATTGATCATCCACGAAGCCCCTAACTTCCTTTGCACTGGGTTGAACCATATGGCTCACAGTGGTACGCCAAGCATAGTACTCACCATTTTTTATCTCTTGTATTGATTGTAATCGTGTAGTCCCATTCTAACTGCAAGTTTTGTATCCATGTGACAGATACTGAAACAAGATCATCCTCGTATAGTATTTGCATGACCACAATGGCATGTCCTAAACGACTCCGAATTGTCGCATGACCCAAACAGGTGCATAAGGTTGGACGCCCCTTAATACTACCACTTCAATGAAATACAGATGTTAGGTTCTGACGAATTCCAACCCAGATACCAAATGAAACTTCCATTGAATGAAGTCCCTAGTGAGATTTGTCAAAAATGTGCGCCATTCTTCTTCTCCGGCTTGCATGTCCCAATATCGGAGATTATCTCTATGACTCTAAATCATGTTGCGAACGTCTACCATGTAGTCCATTTGTGGGGGTCAATGGTAGAAATGTTCGATTTTCCAAACCTGCAGCAGTAAGTTACAGCCCCCGAAGAAGTCGTGTCCTCTCATCCGTGTAGATAGTGATCGAAATACTTGAGCGAGGACCATGTGCCAAGGAGTATCCCTGTAGCACAGCAAATAGATCCACAACCATGGGGAGGATTTTGACGCTGATGTAATAGAGTCTCATTGGGAAGACTATCGCACCCAAAAAGGCCAATATGAAGATCTTTGGCCGCGTGCATATCCATTGCTTCCGGGTGCACACAAATTCCTCATGATACTCGTCGAAACTTTCAAGTCGGCCAAATCTCCTAAAAAGGTAATCCAGTTTAACTTTTTCACCCTCTACATGGCTCACTGGTGAAAGATCTTCAACCCCAAGAGTCTTAAAAATTCCCTCGCACTTATGGCTGACGGGCATATTAGTAACCTCCCTCTTATGGATAGCTCAGTAAGTGTGCTAAATTCTCCAGCGTATGAGTGATTTCAAAAACCAAAAATTTGAAGGTCACTGTGTTGGAGTCCTAGAATTCCATCAATAAGGTGAGGAGTATCTTATTTGCCTGAATCCTCATCAGCGATAGCAACCCTCCTAGATGTCTCCTGATCTCTGGTCCATGTGCTCTATGGATGTTCCACCACCATTTCTGCAGGATCTCCGGTGCAGCAGTGACCATCTTAATATCTGGGAGGTTTCGATTGTTGTTCATCTAGAGGAAAAGAAAAGGGTATGATAAATATGTCCATTCAATTTTCATAAAAATATGTCATCAGGTGTATAACCTTTGACAAAAAGGGCGGCTTCCTAATTGCGAAGAGGATGCCTTGGACCATCTCACCGAAAGCGTATGCAATATGACCTATTTTTAGAGTAAGAATTTTCCCTAAATGTTTAAGAGTGCACTAAAGATTTGCGAGAAGGCACACTAAATTTATTGCACCAACTTTGAAACTAGAGAATCAAAAAGAAGGTTTGGGGAGAGTGAAACACTCTCTGCATGAACCAATGTGTGTAAGTGTATGGCCAAGGACTCGATAGAAAGTGAGAACAACAATGCACAGTAACAAATAGTGTTTTCAATAAGGAACGGTTGGATTTGACTTGCAACCTTTCAATCAAGGCAATCTATAAGACAAATAGTTAATTAACAAATAATCATGAATATCATTCCTAAGCTTAGTTTATAAAGGTTAAAACCTAAATTACTCCCTGTCGGAGTCGCCACTCTGTCATGCCCATTTTCGAACCGCTTGAAATAGTTCACAACATCATGCGGCTATGCTCTCTGATTTTTGAAAAAAAAATAGTTCACAAAATGTAAATGTAGACTTTGTTTTAGTTTGCGAAACCAGTAAAAATTCTAGGTAAGGGTTTCAGTTACTCGAAGAGAAGGTGTTAGGCATCTCTCAGAGCTTATCCGAAGATAGTCCTTAAACCTAACTCAGGAAAATAACTCATGATAATTATTCATTTATTTATTTTTGAAATTAGTGATAAGAAAATTTCATTAATTATAAAAAGAATAAAAACTACAAAGTATGCCATATTTAGGTCTATAATATTCGTAGAAAAACTTTAGTAATGACATATTTGCTACATAATAAAATTGACAATTAAGTAATAAACTATATAAGAAAGTTTAGAAAAATATAGATGTTTGTTTAAAATCATATGGAATAAATGAGCATATAAAACTTATTATGAACAATATGTCGAAATGTTGGGTGTGAGAGCTCATTACAAAATAAATAAATAGATAAATAATGGATAAGGTATAAAATATAACAATATACACAAATTGAGTAAATTAAGTAAGAATAATATTTCAATAAATAAATTAATAAAACAACTTAAAGTAAGACAATATAAAGAATGTTAAAACTTATTGTCTTATATGAATTTGTTATGAAATATATTTACAAATGTTATTCAAAAAATTTATGCGGGTTTGTTATTTTATTTATGGTGATAAAATAATAATAACTATACGTTGTAAAATGATAAGATGTAAAATTTATGTTTATAAGTAACCAACATTCATTAAAGGATAATAATGTGACTTGTGTAAAATAATATACCAAGTGTAGATAAAAATATATACCTTATGTATGACATATACATTTTCATACCTTGTATATTTGAATATGTTAAGAAAATTCTAAAATTTTTGAAATATAATATTATCACGACCAAGATTTAGAGCGTAGACGTGACACGGCGAATGGGAACCCGAAGAGTCCCCAAACAAGCCTCTTAACATATTATTACACATTCTTGATCGTAAAAGTAATTAAACAACAACAACAAGAGAGTATAAATAGGGATAAAGGGACTAAGGGAATCCTTTGATATCACAAAAACACAAAGAGTCAAGCTTATAGTATAGGTACACCATAATATTCCAACAACACTTCTAAACTTAGAATGGAGCGGGGACCAAGACACTCTCCGGGCTTACCCTCATAATGTCAAATATAATATAAAGAAGTCTTAGAAATAACAAGAGAAAGTAGATAGTATTCTCGAATTTGAGGACTCATCAAGCTTATCTTCAAGACGTCAAGCTAGCCACGTGGAGGAGGATAGTCAAGTGGAGCTCTGGTTCTTACATGGTAATATCGTGTAGGCATAGAGTATGCATTAGTATGTTTGAATGTACTAAGTATGTAGGATGCAATGCAACAAAGGATAGGAAATATAATCAAAATGCATAATTACAAGTAAAGGATAAGTAAGATATCAATATGGCATGCATGAACGATGCTTAAGGTAAAACATGCTCCAAATTAATCATTCTTGTATAGCTTGTTCAACACAATAAGGTGACATGATTAAATCAACCAAATACCTTATACTAGAGAGTGAGTGGTATAGCATAGGTCATAACCCCTTCTAATAGGTAATGATTAGTACATGAGGGTAGAGGAATGTCATAGTTCATAACCCCTACATGCACACATAATAAAATACGAAGTGTCAAATCACACATGAGGGTGAGGCATACCACATAGTTCATAACTCCTTCATGTAGGAATTGGCTTTGTACTAGAGGGTGAGGGATACAATATAGTTTATAACCCCGTCTAGTAGGATTTAACATAAACATTCACATATGAATCAATAACTCATAAACAACAGAGACTAGTACACTTATAGATAGTTCTATGATTTCAAAACATACTTGGTAGCCCACAAATATCATGAAGTTTTTTGACTTGTAAATCATGCAATATACCATCAATAACTCAAGAATCCTAAACAAGATATTTTATTAATCACTTGGTCGGTATGTAATGCTTATTCAAAATCATGCAAATCAAGAGAGAAATCATGTGAGAAAAATCAATGTAAATCAACCCACCAATAATAGGTAATATCCTCTTGCAAGATACATCAAAACCTTAATCAATTTACACAATAGATCATACCTTCATAGCTCAAAATATTCATAGTTGAACAATATTTCATAAAACCCCAATATAGTTAATACCCAAAATTCATAATAAGATATACACATAGATAAACCAACTTGAAAATATGCAATTTATATAAAAAGGAAGATTGAGAACCATGGGTGAAAGGACCCAATGGTTGAAACCCACATACTTTAGACCTTAAATTTCTTTAAATTGAATTGAGAAAGACTTGGAGCTTGGAATGGGGTCTTGAAATCCAAAACTTGCTCTTGAGTTTCCTTGAATTTGTATTGGGGTCTTGGTAAAGGTTTTTGAGAGAATTTGAGAGTGTATTCTAGTTGAGAGTAGTGGCTTTGATCCTTTGAGATAAGGTTTAGGTCTTTTGGTAAGGTTAAGATAACATTGGAAGTTCAAAAAAGGTTGTTAGAATAAATTATATTTACGAAAACGTTATTAATGAAACAGAGAGAAAAGTTGATAAAGTGTCACCTCACTTGAGGTTACACGGGTTGTGTGGCACTCCACAGGCCGTGTGACACTCCACGGGGCATGTGGCACTCCATGGGTCGTCTGGAGTCCCCATGGGATGATACTTAGTCGAAAATTTGGAAGTTGGGACACTTGGGAAAATTAACGTCATCATAATTTGACGAGAGCCTCCACTGGCCGTGTGGTACTACACCGTCCATGTGGTGGCCCGTGGAGCTACACTCGAAGAGAAACAATGTTGCTGGGAGGCTCCACGCTAGGGACCACGGCTCGTGAAGCTTGACACGGCTCGTGAAGCTTGACACGGCCCGTGAGGATGACCGTGGCACTACACTTGGTCTAAAACTCACGCCCACTAAGTCTCACTTGCACACCTCCACAGCTAGCCACATAATCAGTAGCAAGCTACACGGCTTGTGCCGCTGCCCGTGCCCCAACCCTTAGACAAAAAATCATATTTTCTAGCTTAATTCAGTCCACACGGCTCATCCAAAGCCTCACTGCCCATTTAGTTGTTCGTGTGATATCACTGCACGGGAAGGTCTCACGAAAATTATTATAACTCCTTCATCTGAACTCAGAATGAGGTGAGACTTAGTGCATTGGAAAGATAACTCAAAGAGCTTTCATTTGACATGTTGTGGGTCATCCTGTTCTATGTGTGCTAAAATTTATGCTCATTTAAAGTTGATCCTTGCATAAACCAATAACCAAAACTCAATTCATAGGGAAGTCTTGAACTCTTCAAAGTACTAGAAGTCTCTCACGACCCTAATACACTTCCCACCTAAACAAATAAGGGTTGAAACATGGATACATAAGAGCATGGAGTTACAGGGCATCACAATATTAGAAAAACTAACAAAATACTTGAATTATATTTAGTTTTAAAATGATATAATAATGCCTTATACAAAAATTAACCTAACAAAACTAAGATAGACCAAATATATATATATAGATAGATATAGATATAGATATAGATATAGATATAGATATAGATATAGATATAGATATAGATATAGATATAGATATTTTAGAAATCGACTAAAGGAGTTTAAATTAATCCAAATGGTAAAATTATATTGTATTTTAAGAAAATCAATTTAAAACATCAAATGGCTTAATTATTGAGATTCATTTTATAATTACATTAGTTTTATAAAATACAAGGTCAATGTTCATAATGATAAATAATTCATTCCTAAAGGTGATTATTGAGATAAATTTTATAAAAAGAAAAAAAAAACTTTGGCCTATTTCAAAACTTTTGAACAAAAATTACAAAAATATTGTCAAAACTATACAACATCAACATTAATAGATCCATTGGAGCAAATAATACTAATTCACAACGCAATCTTCAAACAAACAAAAAGGTTAGCTAATGTATCAACATTCACATGAAAAATATTAATCAACTAGTATGAGAAGAATAGAATCAAACAATAACAGGAAAGGCCAAGAAACGTTGACTACTAAATTACGAGACTTTGAGTGGTGATCCTAATAACTGTTGACCCATATTTTGGGCCAAAATGAGTTTCAAAGTGAGAACTTCAGCTCAGCAGTTGTACATGAAACATAAGAAGAGAAAAGGAAGATTAGCAATAATGTAACAATATGAGAACGGACACTTGCCCAAATAAAATAATAAATAATGACTACATGCATATCGTTTTATCTACAATAAATAAGTTGCCTGCATCATTTCTTTAGTAACTAAGAATGATTTTCGTCTAGGCTACAGCGAAAGTAGCTGAAAGCATTTGAGAAGTGCAAATTACTTAAGCATTTACTGGAAGTCTTGAAGAGAGACTAAATCGAATTTTAACAAGTCTCATTCAACAGTATCCATCCAAATCTAGTTAAAACACG